>WEIS01040839.1:0-22664 GCA_013389965.1 Todus mexicanus
ATGGGGAAACTGAGGCAGAGAGGTAAAGCGACTTGCCCAAGGCTATACAGGGAGTTGAAACTCGTGACATAGTGGCCCAATTCTGGTCTCCCTTGTGGTGGTGTAACACGGATGAACTCCCACAGACCTATACTGGTGTAAGCAAAACAATCCAATGCAGTTCCCCTGGCTCCTAACCCTCCGCTCCACTCAACTGACCACACTTGCTCCACCTAAACCAATGATTCGCCTTCCAAAATCCTACAGCAAGTCCAGAGCGCAGCAGGAGCAAGTCTGTGACCTTAAGGCAACACGTACGTTCCCAGCTCCATAGCTCTGCAGCACGCTGGACTCCACACAGGCGCGCTTCTGCCACGCCGCACCAGCCTTAAGACAACTCGAGCCGTCTCCAGCTCTGCGCGTTATCAGCTTTGTGGCCGATCCTCTTCTCCCTCCAGTTAAGAGTAAATCCAGAGCAAAACAACGGGGCTGCACCAGCGCAGAACCAGTACGAGATCTGAACCAGACCTTTTACCTGCTGCTTCGTCGGCAAGTGTCTCTACTGGTATCTTGTCGTTTTTGGACAGCTTCAGCATGGTTCATTTCACTCTCTCTCTCTCTCTCTCTCTCTCTGAGCTTGTATCTCTGCGTATAAACAGACTTTCCACATTTCCAACTCATCAGCACCAGCATTTAAACAGCACCATACATCTTCCTAAAGACCAATCGATATTTCCAGAAAAGTGTCAATGCATGCAAATATCACATCCAAGAACATCAAGAGTGCCAGGAGATGATACCGAGGGTAGAGGTGATCACAAGACAGCACACATTTAGTGTTTATTAAAAATACCAAACAACTCACTCTTACTGCAACTACGCCACCTAGATGATGATCATTCTAACCTGCGGAAGTACAGGTACTTTTCCTCCAACTAGTAACCTACCTACCTAGAAAGAAAGAGAAATAGCAAGCACACGCATTTATGCTTCCTCAAACTTGGCAGGCGTGACTCACGTGAAGGGAAAAGGTGGGTCTGGGGAGGCGGGGGAGGTTGTACACTGGGTTTAGGGCAGTGGAGTAGAAAAGAAATAGGAAACACCACATGCATCATCACCATCAGTAATCAACCTGATGAAAACAAACGCAAATATTAGATGGATTCACGTATGACATCCACTGAAAAATCTCAAACTCTAAGCACACTGAAGCTGGCAAACATCTTGTGCCACTTCACCTACGTCCAGACGCAGCATCAGCAAATAAGATCAAACAAACCTTGAAAAGAAAGCAAAAGTAAGAATAAACCAGCCTGGAGACAACAATCTTCCACAAACCACTTCCCTGCATTAGTTTCAAATACATTTTACTCTCAAGCAGTTTCAGAAAGGAGTGGGGGAGAAGGAGACCCACTGCTATTCCTTCTTAAACTGGCTCAGCACCATCACCAGCTCAGAGAGAGGGAGAGAAAAAGAATTCTTCAAACGTGATCCTTGGTACTTGATTTAAACGTTGCCAGCCAGCTGACGATACCCTAAATTGCCAGAGGGTTCGAAGTGGAGTGGATACACGGCGCTGCTCACGGTCCTCCTTGTTCGCTATGATATCTGCTCCGTGGGCCTCATCTGTATATCTCCAATCTAGGAGAGACCAACACTGGATTTTACTGGAGCACCGAAGTCCATTTTGAATCCTGCACTGAGCACTTCCATGCTGCATGTGAAGCAAGTCCCTGTGACTAGAAATGAGCCTGATTAACTGAGATATAGGAAATAAAGGTGACTGCGATTGCTCTGCCTTTAGAGAAGAGAGAAAAGCACAAACACGCGCAGAACAGAGCACGAGGTGACGCCGAGTCTAAACTCTCCTGGCTTGAGTCTTTAGGCTGGTTCTGCTCACAGAGGGTCACGCAGAAGCAATGCTTGATCAGCCACGGGCAGGACTTTTTATCCTCTTAGGACAAGAGGACCAGCTATCACTGCTGACCCAGTGTCATGACGGCCACGTCTTGCTCCAAGGGAGCAGAGTTCACGCGCGGGGCCACTAAACCTCTCAGGATCAAAGCCGGCTTTTACAACAGGAAATTCTCTATTGCACATACGAAATTTTGACACTGCTTCCTCCTCTTGGCTCCAGCTTTTGAGCTGGCAACTTATTTCTCATTTCACAGGAGGGAAGTCCCTGTGGCAGCACAAACCCCTCACTCCACCCTCGGGGAGGTGCACAGCACTTGGCAGGATCAGGCCCAACATGTCACTTGGCAACTGGCAGAACCTGACCCGGTTGCAAGGCTACCAGCCAACCTCAGATGGCACCAGCCAAAAAGAAAAAAGGGCAGAATGTGCCCCCATCCCTCCCACCTCCCCTGCCTTGCGCAGCCAGAGCAGCCTTTGCTGGGTTCGCGAGCAGCCTGAGCGGCGCAATCCCAGAGCTGCCATCGGGGAAGTGTAAACAACCGTGATCGCTGCTAATCCCCAGCTCGGGCTCCACTAAGCGCACAGCTCATCCAGCAGCAGCAAAGGTCAGGGCAGCAGTTATCCCCTCGCTGCCTTCAGCCACCCATTGCAGCGTCCTCCAACCCACCCCCAGCCTACCTGTACATGAGGTGGGGCACTGAGGACGTAGATGACGGCGTTCGCCATATCTTCGGCTTTCAGACACTGGAAGGACAGGAGAGAGATTCTCAGTCAACGGGCACCTCAGAACGTTCACCACAAGATCGCTCCTTTCCTAACCATCAACAATGAGTTTTCAGCAGCGTCACTGGGACATGGCAAGAAGACGCAAGCAAGCAGGAGAAAAAAGAATCCATTAAGAATTTAACAAAGGACGCGTCTGGTGCTGATAATTCTGCGTTTGCCGTGAGTAATCTTACTACTGGCACAGGAGTTGTGTCAGGTCAGGCATTGCCAGCCTTATCAAAAATTCCCAGAGAACACAACAAATGCTGCACTGGCCACCTGCAAGACAACACGCTCTCGCATTTCTTCTGGCGCAGGCATGTTTGCTTATTACATCTTCTCTTCAATAAAGAAGTTGTAGCCTGCAAAATGCCAAAGCTGACTGGTTTGGGGTTTTTTTACAGGAACATCAAAATAAAAAGGAAAAATATTGGGAACGGGAAACTGAACCTGAAGGAAAATCTTCGTGGTGTGTAAATATTAGTGCGAAATCTGAGGTTTGAGCGCTGACACTGTGGGGATGCCGAGTACATGCTGGGAAGCACGGGGCAATCTGCAGAACTAGCTCCTCATGCTATTAGCCAGGAGAGAGACTGTTCAACTATCATCAGAGCCACTTCCCTCTGTCTTCGTTTCTCCATGTCCTACCCGAATGCTCTCATAGGTTGCAGCAGCTCTCTCGGGGTCATTATCATGAAGTTTAAAAGCAAATCCTGTTTCCACCAGTCCTGGAGATATACACTGGAAAAAAGCAGAGCACATCCTAATAGGATTTGCAATTCCCCTTCAGTAAAAGAATAAAAAGAAAGGAAAAAAAAAAAAAAAGGAGAGAAAACTTTTTAGCACTGACAAAGCTGAAAAAAAATCCAGCCCCCTTTCTACTGTTCTCCTTCCCCACCCTTTTCCTAGGGGAATAGTTTAAGTGACTGTTGTGGCCGCTACCTCTGGGAAACCCATGATGGGCACTTCCCTCTTCACGCCCCAATGTGAGACAGAAGGAGAGAAAACAATGGGAAAAGCCTGCAACACAAATTAACTTCTGGACACATCATTCCTGTGATGCCAGCTCTGACTGAGAGCAAACAGCCCAGCCCACTGCCTCCCTCCCTTGTCACAGCCCCCTCTCATGCCCTGGACAAGCAAATGCTCACTTTGTGCACCCAAAAAGTTTATTCCCAGCAACAGCCCATGGCTGCGGTGCCTTCTGCACCCCAGGCTCTCTCTGCCTGGAAAAGAGAGGTGGTCAGGGACAGTTGGCCACAGGACTGGAACATTCCCAGTGTGCCAAGCACTGTTTTTGCAGCTGCTTGCACATATTCCAAAGCGAGAATCTCTGCCCCATCGAGCCTGGCAGCTCTCTACCACCCCCAGACACAGCAGAGAGGAGGAGAGCCCTCCGTACTCACTGTAGCTCGTATATGAGTCTTTGCTTCTCGGAGTTCTTGCCTCAGCCCCTCGGTGAGGGCTGTAACCGCGTACTTGGTGGCACTGTAAAAATGCACCACGGACTGTGGCACGACGCTGTGGCCGTTCATGCTGAAGAGAGAGCAGAAAGGAAAGTGCTGAGGGGTGGGGAGGCGAGCTGAAGGAACCAACAGGATGCTCAAACCACCACCACAACCACAGAAAGAGACACCAAGACGGTGGCCACGTGAGGAGTTCCCCTCTGCTGCAGGAAGCACACACCACCAGAGGCTCCTCTCAACACAGCTGGTCAAGAAGTTTCAGTCTTCAACCCTGCGCCGTTGCAAGTGGTTGGCATTACCCTTTTCTCCCTGGTTTGGTCTTTCTTGCATTTAGACCAGCAGAGGTTTGAAAAAAAATGACCCATCGCAACCGTTGGAGAAGCCCTTCTTGGGCACCATCAGCCTGCTCCAAGGTCAAAGCTCCGCTGTTTGCATCCTCTCTGTGAGGTGGGGAGAAGGAAGCCCACGTGGCTGATCCCACCTTCCCCACCCCACATACCTGTTAATGTTAATAATATGCCCATCATCGATATTTCTCTCCTTCATGGACTGGTAGGCCTCTCGGGTGCAGATGCTCACGGCCAGTACGTTGACCTGAGGGGTGAGAAAAGAAGAAGTAAGTCCAGCAGCCCTGCCTGGCACCTTTTGACTTGCTCCCTGCATGCCCAGAGCTACAGATGCAGGTTCCAGTCTCGGATCCATGGCAATTCCTGCAAATGCCAACAGAGGGAAATGCCCATATCCCCCCCCACAGAATCACAGAATTACTGAGGCTGGAAAAGACCTCTGAGATCATCGAGTCCAGCCCCGCATCACCTCAAGAGCAAGCTGGGGGCACAAGGGCTCTGGGCAGGGGAGGCACAGACACCCGGGGTTGTGAGAAAGCCTTGGCCCCTGCCAGGAAGAAATGGATTTAATTGTTTTATGGGTGAGCGCGAGGGTAAAGTGCGAAGTAAGGGAGAAGCAACCCACTTCCCCGCAGTCAGCACTCTGTCCAGGAGACAAAGTTGTTTGCTTTGCACAGCGCTGAGCACACTGCTGTTTGGGCAGCTGACAGGACACTAAGAGCAGGTAATTAGGTCAGCTAGTTAACGAGGAAATCCCCAGATATTGCCTGTCAGGGAGCCAGGCGCTCCAAGGCACTGCAAACCACCCGGCCAGCAAAGAGCTTCCCAGGCACACATGAAGCCAAAGATCACAACGTGCCACGGGGAAGACCAGAGTGGGCAAGGAACTCTGCAGACATGAAAGCCACTCATCTGTCACACCGACACTGTCCTCAGCCCTACCTGGCTAAGCCAAGGAAGAAGGGACACGGCAATTTATCAGGTCCTTTAGCAGAGGATCCAGAGCTCTCCAGGCTCTTGCTCTTTGGACCAGCACGTCCCAGCACACCATGGGCTTGGCTAAGCTCAGTCAAGTCGCCTCTGCCATGTTGTGCCACCATTAACACACAGATGTCTCGAGCATTGGCTGACCATAAAACACAGAGTCAAAGTTTCCAGGAAGAGGGAGATACAGAAATACCCCCAGGGTGGAATACAAAGCACCTAGAGGTGTGTGCAAGATTGATGAGCAAGTTCCCTCAGCAGCAGCATTGAGTGCTCGAGTTCATAAGGGTTTAGACTCGAAAAAGGGCCTGAAAGGCAGAAGGTGTCTGCTGAAGCCCTCTAGGAAGGATAGAACCATTTGAAGGCAGGACACACTGGCAGGTTCTCCACAATGGCACATCACTTTGCTCACTAAATGAGCCGGCCAGACAGGTCTGAAAACACCGCTGTGAACTAATATCCAGGAAGAACAAAATGTCTGGTGAATCAGAAGTCAGGTGCAGCTATAAACGGGAGGAGCAGCAGCAAACTGCTGTGAAACTTAGAAACATGAACAGGGCAGGCTAACCAGGACTTGCCAGCACAGAAGGACATGCAAGAGAGGAATGTGAGGTTGGAGACCTGAAAGTAAGAGGCAGAAAGGGACGGGTTTGTAATTACTGAGCAGCACCCAGAAGATGAGTGGAGTCAGCTGAAGGATCTCTTGGTCACTGTTTTTGTCTCAATTGTTATTTCCTACTCATTACTAGAGGCCTTGCTTGTGAGTTTTGCCTTGGCAATAGATAAACAGCACGCTTATCTCATCTTGGAGCACCCAGGCAACACAACAGGGAGAGTCATCGCCCTCGTCCAAGTGCACTTTGGTTGGGCACACACGGTCACTGTCAGATCTCTCAGTCATCACACGTGGAACTACAGAGAGAAACTCGCTGGCACTAGACTGAAGATCTACCTTGGCTGTGCAAGGCAGAAAGTTGGGACATGTGGCAGCAGAAGCGGCACCTCAGCACTAGAGACAAGTCCAGGGCACCCGAAGGCTGGATTTCACAGTAAGGTGGTCAAAGAAAGGCAGAGGAACCCACTCCTGCCTGATACACTAACCAAGCGAGGAGCTGGGCCTTTCAGATAGGGATCTGGACAACTGTTAGCAAAAAAACCTTTGAGACAAGCAACACCCCTGCTCTCCTCCTTGCCCCAAGGCACCCTGAACCCACCAGGCACCGCGTCTTCGGTGCATTCGCTCCCCGATTCCACTCCATCTCTGTAGGCCACTAGAGGGTAACATCAGCCTAAAGCCAGCGAGCCGCCTCCGAGGCTGTGACTCACGCTGAGCAACGCAACGCTCCCTTGCGTGGGTAGAGTTACAACATTTTGACAACTACTGGCAAAGCAAGATACTAATCAACCGCCACATGGGAAAGTCCAGAGCCCGTACGATAAGACGCTCTGCGGTACAGCAAAACAACTGGCTGGAAGGCAGTGGAGCTGGGATGGCCTCGCTGCCTTTTCCTGAGAGCACTCGCAGGATTTCTGGATGAAATCCCGTTTCAAAACGCAGAAGAGGCCCTCAGGAACCTACACACACGCCTGGAAAATGAGCGAGGCTTAGGGCTGCATCACTCCGAGAAACCATCTAAAGGCCGTTCGTTGTTACAAACGGCCACGGAAGACATTTTTTGAGCCTCGTTCCTATTTTAAGGACAAAAGGTTCAAAGGTCCCTCGGCAAAGACGGCCAACGCATCTGCACGCTGCCTTTGCTCAGCGGGCTGCAGACCACTGCCACGTGTGTGCGCTAATGAAACAGAAACAATGAAGGCACATTTGCTAGTAATTAATGAGTTCCAATTGCCAGGTTGGGAGAACATAAGAGATCCTGTTCCTGGAAGCGTTGAGCATTTCCCTTCCCAGAACCAGCCTTTTCTAAGGCATGAAAATGAGTATCCCACACATAAAAAGGCAGGTTACAGAAAAACATCTCTGCACAGATGGAATATAAAAGCAAGAACAGAGCCTCACTGGTCAGTGCGTAATGTCGAGAGGAATCAAACCCATTTCATGTCTAGAGGAGCGAGAGGATGTGCGCTGCACTCCTTTGTGCCCTGAACAGTGCAAATGGAAAATTCAACTTGAATTCCTGGCTGGAAAGGTCAGTAGGTAAAACGTGAAGGAGCTGTTCAAACCCCAGAGCCTGGAGTCAGTGTGTACACAGCACCCAGCCCCAGAGACTCCCGTGTGCATCGGGGACGGCTGCAGGACTTTGCTCCAGCCTCACATCAAGCACAACCTCACAAACAAGTAGAGAGAAAAGGAGGGGAAGGTGTGAACCAAAAGATGATGGGCTCAGAACCTGCCTGCGACGACACGCTCCCTCCTGCACGCACACAGAACCCGCTGGCTGGCAACGCTGGGCTCTGCGCTGCTGCAAAGAACGGAGACACGACTCCTAACACGAGACTGCTGCAGTCCGGGGAGAAGCAGCTCCCTCCCTGGGAATAAATACCAGGCAATAAGGAACTGGAACCCTAAAAAAGAGGAGGAGCAAGTAAACAGTAACCTGATTTCAACTGTTAGATGTATAGCGAGAAATTGTATGGAATAGCTATACTGAGAGGGGAGCCTGGAAGGAGACAGAGCCCCAAAGCTCATAAAAAATGCATGGAAACAAAAATCAATTTACCAAAAAGACAAAAATGCCTTTAATTTAAGGCCCTAATGCCTCCTAAATCAATAGATTGATGGCTGTTTAGAAAATCCTCCTGTCTTGCAGCACGGAAATACACTGAAAGTCTCCAGCAGCCTCTCAGAGTGTGCTGCTCTCAAACACCTTTCTCCAAGGGACCTTTGGAAGAAGCGTCCCTGCTCCTGCTCAGCTCTGCAAAGCCCAGTGGCCCGTGAAAGGTGCTGGCAACCTTCCTGCGTCCTGACCCTCTGAGAGCTTCAGAGCATGGAGGAGACATGGGCCTGGCGAGCGTTTCCCTGGGGCTGGCACAGCAGGGAGAGCTGTCACTGCACATCCCTCCCCAAACCCCGCTGCAGAGCGAGATTTCCAAGCGGGGAGGTGGCAGCCACAAAACGGGGGCAGACAGCAGAAGAGAGAGCCCAGAGCTATTTCTATCACTTCCCAGCAGCAAAGAAAAAGCAAAGCCCAGGCTCGTCCGGCTGCCTGGGCTGAGCTGCATGAAGCAGGGACACTCTGGAGTGTCCCAGGGCTCCACCTTTGCATTCAAGGTGGGAGCATCCCTCAGTGATGCACATCAAGAGCAAACCCACCAGCTGCTGGGAAGCTGGAGAGAGAGAAAAACCTGCCAGTATAGAAAGAAAGTTTGGGGTGTCTTGGTCTGCTCCCGGTGCTACAAGAGCAACAAGAGCAGCTCGAGCTGTAGAGATGATCCCTGGGAATAATAAATGCTCCCAGCCTGCTTTCCTAACACTGCCCTAGTGGAGCCACGACCCTGCCTCTCCTCTCACCCCATCCGTCACCCCAAAGCATCTCCAAAGGGCGCACACGCAGCAGCACCCACAAGAAGGGGGGCCCCACAGGCCCCCAAACTTTGAGGCAGTGTAAATATCAGCACTGGAGTGTCTCACACAGGACAATCTCTGCTCCAAAACCTTTCTCCCTAGAAGCAGTGGAAGGTGAGATAAATGAGCGCTCCCACCTGAGCAGCCAGGGGAGGGAGCACAGAGCGGGGAAGGACCTTCAGCCGGCAAAAGCCACGCGTCTCCCCCAGCCTGCCCACCTTACATAGAACAAAAGGTCACAAGAACAAAGACAAATGAGTGTGAGGGACACACAGCATCCATGGAGGCATCCACACGTGACGGGATCACAGCAACCGCGACAAGGGCTTTACAAGGCCCAGGCGACCCTCGGGGCCAGGCTTGCAGCGACACAACGCTGGGAAGTGCCCTGCTTTACACCAGCTCAGCCTCAGCTACACTTCACTTCATTTTCTTTAAAGACTCCATGGCAACCAGGGATGGGGAGATGTGGCTGTGCAGTGACCCAGGCTGGGCAACCCACAAAAGCCCGGCTGGGCAGACAAAGCTGAGCTGAGCTTGCTTTGGCTGCAGCCACAGCAGCCAGCAGACGGGCCAAAATCCTGACAAGAACTTAATTAGCCAGGATACAGCAGCTCTTGCCCTGGCAGCAGGAGTCTGAGGTCTCAATGTGCCTCTGTTTTGCTTTACACAGCCACTGGCTGCCACAGGAGCCGACAGATCCCGGCTGACTCCGCTGTCAGATGGAGTAGCCTCGAGCCTAGAGCTTCGAGCAGCTTTTCAGAGACGTGTCCTTCCCTTCACGAGGACGAGCTCTCAGAGCTGCTGGAGGTACGACAAGGCTTACTCAAAGCCAGGAGTTCCATTCCTGTTCCTGCGAGGATAACGCTTTCACACACACAAGCAGGTAGTACAGGAGGGGGAAATCACCTTCACAAAAAGCTCCGGTTTCAGCATCTCACTGCCCAGGGCTACAGGAAGGCCAAGGACAAAAGGGCCGCTGCAAGGGCGCGCAAACCGGCCTGGGTCCCGCAGCTGCGGCTGCCACTGGCTACATGCAGAAAAAGGCCATCACATAGTGACAAAAGAGGGTGCCGTCCCATAAAGATGCGCAGCAGCTCCTCAGGACAGCAAAGCCCCGGGAGAAGCGCTGCTGGTAACTGGCACGAACCGTTCGCACGAGCTCCCTGTTCGGGGCGTGAAACAGCCTCGCGCGCATCCAGCGCTAACCAGATTACGGGCAGAAAATTAAGCTTTAAAGACAAAAAGCGTTATGGCTTTTTAAGCCAAAAAGAATCTGCCCGTTTTACAACCCCCTGCTACAACTAACAGGATTAGCTGCAACAGCCAGCGCTGGGCTTTCAATTCCCTATTTTACTGAAGGAAAAAAACCCCAAGAAGTGAGGCTCATCCTCCTTTCGAGAGCCATTGATCTCAAGGAAACAATGCGACTGAAGGTATCGAGTGTTCTCGTACTGCAAGGTGAAGGCTTGTGGCTCAGCAGGGCAGGATGTCTTCCCACTTCCCACCAGCAAACCTGGGCCACGTCAGAGCCCGATGGGAAAGCAGGTCCTCAGCTCTGCACATGTGAAAGAAGCAGACGGGGACAGCAGTGCTGGTGGCCAGACGAAATAACAATCCAGCCCAGTCCCCACTCTCCCAGTGGCACCACTCACATCTATCATCGTCCGCCAGCCCTCCGTTTTCCCCGAGAGCAGGGGCTCCGGGCGAGCCAGCCCCGCGTTGTTGATGCAGACATCAACTCCTTGATGAAGGGTCTTGATGGCGGAGAACATCGAGAGGATCTCCTCTTCGTTGGAGAGATCGCACTTGTAGGGGATGAGGGTCCCTGGGTAGCCGGCGCTCTGGCATTCCGCTGCCAATTTCTAGGGAAGAGAAAAGAAGAAACCAGCCGTCAGCCTTGACGCTCCTTGTGGAGCAGCTCATCCAGCCGTTTCCTTACAAACACACCCCAGGGCTGACCAGACACGGCAGGCTTCCCGGCCAGCCTGTCTTCAAAGCAGACACTGGGGAAGAATCATTGTAAATGCTAATTGAGAAAAAAAGAAATATCGATACACAGGAGAGTCTGAGCGCTTCAGCCTCGGGGTTATTAAACTCGAGGACACACTCTGTACTCCTCCATCACCCCAGGCGACACAGGTCGAGGTGAGCAGGTACTGGCGAAGTACAAATGCTGCTCTGGCACCGGTGGGGGCAGGTCTGCCATGACACTGCAGAGATAACCACACGCCTACCAATTCCTCATTAGCCATTACCAACAATTATTTCAGGCATCCAGATCTTTTATCATACGAGACAATATAAAGCAAAGGCAAGGCCAAGAGCTGCTGCTGGCCGCCCGCGTTAATGATGCGGCAGCCAGAGCACCAAACCCTCTGGAGGATGCCCTTTCCCCCCCTCCCCGATGCTAATGAGAAGCAGCATCTCATCTCTGGTGCGTGGCGCTAGCGACAGCGACAGCTTCCAGCGCCAGGCGAGAGCCACGTGATGTCTGGTTGCTGCGGAGAGATGGACTCTGGCTACAAACGTCCACCAAATCACCCCAACGCCGGCGCCCGCGGTGGTTTCACCGACGTGACATCGCAGCGGGTGCAATAAAGTTCTCCTCCTGCCAGAGGCGGCTTTCCCACTCCTCCCAGCTCCTCCCTGCATACCAAGGACTGCAATTCACAGCTGGCTGTAAAAAGAGGAGCGAGGCCCAGTGCAGGACGTGGGACGGTGATTGCACATGAAGGTCGCTGCCCAGGAGCCCGGCACCTGCTCTGGAGCTCACCCGGCCTTGCCCAGAAGAAGCAAGGACATGGGGGCACCATCTGCATCACCCGGGACCACCCAAAACACCGCCCAGGAGCTCACACCAGAGGGACGCTGCCTTTTTTCACTTGCTGTGATGTGCAAAGTCACCTTCCAAGCCAGCCCAGCCCCTCCTGTTCCTCCAGGAAGACACATGGAGCAATTCCCACATTTTGGAGAAGGCAGATGCTGAAACCAGCCCCACCGACTGTAGCCACGTGGGGAGGGGCTGTGCTGGCCTCAGACACAGCTCGCATGAATGAAAGCAGAGTGTCAAAGCGGAGCATGGAAGGCGTCCTTCTCCTGGGGAATTTGGCAGCCCCGGGGTCCCCTGTCCCTTTCATTTAGCAGAGCTGCCGCAGAGGCAGCCTTGCCCCCCAAAACACCCCGCGTCCTGACATTCGCAGCGTCTGTCAGCCAGCCTGATGGCCAAAGTCTCACGTCTGATGTCCAAACATTAGACAAAAGACAAAAACTAAATCCATGGGATGGAAGGGAAAGTGGAAAGAGAAGAAAAAAACCCCAGAGACAGCACGGCACCTGCTCCCGGCACAGCCTGGCAGGGGAGCACGAGGGGTGCACCACTTCACAGACACCATGGGACCTGGAGAAGGCCAAACCAAAGCAGGGGCCTGGCTCCCACCCAGCTGGTCTCCAGCGTGTGCTAGCCCGCAGATCAGATGCCAGCACACCCAGGAAACCTGCAGCTCCTGGTCCCCGGAGTTTTGTTAGAATGGGCTCTGCTCCCTGGCAGCACAAAGCGGGACGGCCGCGTGCCTCAGGGAGACAAGGAGGGCTGGCTGGCAACTGGGGTACATGCCACAAAGTCCAAAAAGGGGGGAAAAAAAAATCCAACTGAAGAGGTGAACTGGCTCCCAACTCTAAATCCTAACGTGTGCTCTCTGTCCGTGGCTTCTTCAGCCACCAGCTTTCTCCCAGGCAAGATTTACACTGAGCAGAGCTGAGCATCCCCCCTGGGAGAGGGGGACAGAGAAGCCAGGACCTCCAAACCCCTCTCTGCACCCCAAGCACTTTCTAATTGCTCTGGAGCAGGAGTGTCTGTTCAGTAAATGATTGTCAACCTTTCTCCATACCCAAGCCCACCACAGCGATGGTCCAAGCCCCTGAACAGAGAGTTTAAGCTTTTCTGATCATTCACAGCAAGCCACAGATTTCAACGACCACAAGCTGAAACCAGCCCAGGTCTAACAGCCTGGTCCAGAAGCCCCTCTCCTTTCTGAGTTCCACTCCAGTGAAGCCATTGTTGTAATGCAGGAATTATTATTATTGCTCTCCAAGCACCAAGCGAGAAGGGGACGGACGTGCTGAGCTCAGCCCAGAGATCGATCCATCCCACCAGCATCGTGCTCTCTGGAGAGCTCTGCTTGGGCTGAGCTAGAAAATATTTCTGCCTGATGGAGAACAAAGGTGCCCCTGGGACTGAATCGTACCTCTCGGCACCCTCCCGGGGCTGGTTCCACTTTGCTATACATGCAATCTCGGTGATTACGTGCTGATAAGGGTAGAAAAAAACCCCATACTTTTTAAAGAGCAGAGTACACACCTGAGAAAACAACTGTGTGGGGAGGAAATTTTCAAAAGCAGCATTTAGAAAACCAGAAGCAGCATGAAGGGCTGCTCCAAGGTGCTAAACCACGCCAGGGACGGAGTCTGCAGAGACACAGGAGGGAGAAAACAGGCCCAGGGCCCTCAGCCATGTTCTTCATGACCTGGCACCAAGGCGACAGCTTCAGAGCTCTCTCCATCCCACTGCCCAGGCTCGGGCGCTCCACCAGGGGACCCATCCCATGCAGTATTTGCATGCTTGGGATGAGTCTCCCAAAAGAGGACTCGCGCCAGGAGAGCTGGATGGGTGGAAGAAGGTCCATCAGCATGGTTAGGAAAGGACAGACAAGCTCATCTACAGCCCAGAGGGAAACGCTGGGTTTATTATCTCCGTTGCCATGTTCAGCTGTCACTTTTCACTACCCAGTAAAACCTTTCACTGCTCAGTGCAGCTTCTTGCTGGAGGCACACGGGGTCTAAACACCACGGGCTGCAGCCCAGCAACCCAGATGAAGGTGCAGATGAAACAGGGGGTGCTCTGGACGGCAGTGGCTCTCACGGTGTTGCTGCCCATTCTGTTTTCCCCATCAATCTCCTTAGCTTACGTCTTCGAAAGCTCTTTCTCTCTCGGGGAAAGGCTTCTCTGCCACAACTGACCAGAGAAATCTGACCAGAGAAATCAAATCTCTCTGAAGATCCTTTTCCTAGCTGGCGTCTCGCCGCCTCGAACAAGACTCAACACGGATCCTTTCATCTCTCAGGCTACACTTGTGTTAACAAATTCTCTTTGAAAATGAAGTGCGGAACACCACTGACATCCAGGCGGAGCTGAACGTGCTTCAACCCTCTCTAGATAAAGAGTCATCACGGGCTCTTCAAAGAAACATCAACTGCGGGCAAGTCTGCGAGAAAAGACTTTATGTAAAGCAACCCTCGGAACGAGGCAACTCGCAGCGTTTTTTCAGGACACCCGTTAAGTCACTCGGCGAACGCTCATCCCACTTGAAGCACACCACGTGCACAAGGAGGAACAAAAAGGAAAAGGAAAAGAAAGAAATAAGCTGGTTTTCCACATTTCGTAAGCAACTCGAGAGTGACCACGTAACACAACACCAACACCGACAAGGGCCAGTGCACTTCTGGCAGCTGGAGGGGAACACTGGCAACAAGACCTGAGCATCTCCGTACCAACACCATTACTGCCAGGTCCTTGCAGATGGCCAGCCAGCTGCTAGAGCTACTGGGACAAACTGGGATAATGCAACATAAGGAAGAAACAGATACTCTCGGTGTTAAAACATTCAAGCCAGAGCCACGGCTGCAAGTCCTCGTCCCTGCCTCTTGCTCAGACACCAATTTTTTCCACTGCCATCGCTGTGATTTATCTCCCCTTCCAGCGGCGTTGGATGAAGGCACGAGCAAATGAAAAAAAACCACCTTACCTACGCGTAAGAAAGACAAAGAAAAATACCTGCTCGTGGTGCTTACTGCACACTGTTTAGTTGTCTTGCTTTTCAAGGTCTAAAGGGAGGCCTTGCATTTATGGGATGTTTTCCATATACGAAGAATACACCGGTCCTCCGCAGAAGGGGTTAATGCTCGTGGTGCCCGCAGCACTCGGCCATGGCACGGTGCCTGGCGTTTAGAGCCAGCCTTGGCCAAATGGTTTTATAAAACTAATTGATATAAACATTTAAGGGGACTCTTAAGGGGAGGGGAAAGAAAAAAACAAGGAGAGAGTCGCATAGGGCTTTATTTGGCAAACCATCCAGTTAACTTCAGACACATTTAGTGCAGAGAGATTAAAGCCAGGGGAAACCATGAGGTAATTTCTTAATCTGACCTGCCATTCATCACAGGTACTTGCACCCTACTGGTTTAGCTCGCATTTAAATACACAGCGGCACTGAGAAACCACCTAGAAGGGAACCGAAGGCACCCCAATTACTTTTGCGATCTAAAGGAAATGAAGGGGAAAAATCCTAACGAGCAGCATCACAGTCATGAAAGAAAACCAGGGGCTTACAAACCCTTTCCTTTTCCTGACTGGCAAGTTTGAAGCTTCTTTTAATTAAGATTTAATATCAGTGCAACAGTGTAACAGAGGAAGAACTCCGCAGGGAATAAAGCACTAGAGTGGGGGCTATTTCCATAGTGTCCGTGACCATGGGCAAGACTCAGAGCTGTTTCCATCTCTGTAAAATGTAGATAATCCCATCGAGCCCCTTCCTCGAGCAGCCTGAATCTTTCACGCTGCTCCAGAAACCCACCCACCTCTCAGCACAGGCAAAGGAAAATGCAATCAAAACTTGGGCGAAATTTAAGTGCCTGGGTATATGTTTTTTTCACCCTGGATCATCCTCAACTTACTGACTTCACAGTCCTTGCAAAGACTCGTAGGTGGCACACCAAGTCAGCATCCATGGAATAAACAACCCAGAAACATCAGATCTCGTTTCGTGGAAGAGAAAGGAATAAAACCCCGAGGAACCTCTTCACTGTTTATCAGCTGCCAGCAGTGAGAAGCAGACCATGGAGAGGCATCTAATGGTGACCATAGTCACCACTGGGGCTACGTGGCATGGCCCAGCACAATAAGGCAGCTCTCCCTCCTGCTGGGTTCCTCACACCTGTGGTGCTGCCACGATTTACGATACCCACCAGAGACCGTGTAAAGTTACATCTCGGCATATCCCTCGCATCAGCCGTCCAGGAGGTCTCCTGGATGCTGCCCAGGCTCTGGACACTGTCCATCAACACGGTACCTGCCCTTCACCCAGCAAACCTGTCCCACAAGCTCCGTAGGGACCAAGCAGCATCTCCTGCCTATGGCTGAGTGTGGCCCAAGGAGCCACTGGTTTCATCCCAGGCACCAGCAGGGGTCTGGTTGAGCAGTTGTGTCTTCCCAGCGCTGGTAATTGTCCTCCCAGGCTGCTCCAGACTCACGGTGCTTTTCTTCCAAGCCCTCTCTGCTCCCTGCACTTTTTCAGTAGTTAAACATCCCAGATTATTCTGTTCCTAGCTCACTTCATTTTAAATTTCCAGTGCCACACACAGAAGCCAAATCACCCCATTTACACTGCCCTGACCATCCCTGCTACCTTAAGGCATCCAAACAATCGCTCCTTACGTCAAGGCTGAAGGCGCTTCTTTCTTTTTTTCACCGCTTGCTCAGATCACGTCGCTACAGGCTGGCGTGGGGGAGGAGGAAACACGCTGCTCCTGCGATGACAGCTCATTAGAGCAATATCTCTCGCTTATTCTGAGGTATGACTACCCTAAAACAAGCAGCAGAGGTGCCTGCCTGCTCCTCAGCTCCAACACGCACCAAGCAGGTTCCCACGCAGCCGGCACTTGGGATGATTTCCTCCCCCAAGAACCCCAGGGCTCTTACTAAGACTGAAGGCGCCGTGTCACAGCCACCCGCGGCTCCTCCAGCGGCCCCCGGCTGCCTTCACAACCAGGCTTCAAACACTACGTAGCTCCAAGAGACGCCCGAGCGCCTGCACACAGCAGACCTGCCGGGCCACGCGTCGCGGGCTGGATCGCTGCCCGCTCCAGCGCAGATTTCCAAGGCAACCTGCAAACACATCACGCAAAGGGCAGAGCCGAGGCTGAGCTTCAGCCCGACACCCTCAGATCTCAGCACATGCCTCGTGTGTCATCTCCGCCGCAGGCGAGCACACCTCCACTACGCTCGGGGAGTCGAAAAAAAGGAAAGCATTTATTTAGTTTAGTTAAACTCCACCTCGTCTTGCGGCAGCGAAGGGCTGAGATGCCCAGCGACACCCTGAAGATCTAGGGTGTGACCAGACACCTGCAGAAACCATCAGCACATGCTCGCCCTGAAGAACATGGTGCAAGCGGGTAGATCACCAAACCTTGCGGGTGAGACTCAGGAGCAGCCCTGAGAGCGGCCAGGAGCTGTTCCAGCTCTGTCACAAGCTCTCCGAGGGGCTTTCCCTCCTCCCCAGCGTCCCCAGCTTCAAGACAAAGCAGCAGCAGATGACAACCCACCAGTGAGCTCCTCACTTGGGGGGCCCAGGAAAACCAGCGCATCGATGGCGGCCGCTGGGCTCACCCAGCTCGGCCAAGGCCTCCCCCTCGCTGCGACGCCACGCGCCTGTCAGCGCGGCCATCGCCAAGCACCCGCCGCTCTCACCCCAAGAGCTGTACCAGAACAGCAGGTCCCCGCCGCCAGACCACGAGATCGGCCTTTTCTCCTCTCAACACCCCACGGCGCCACCCTGGCTCCTCTCCAAAGCTCGCAGCCGGGCGTTCTCCAGCTCTCCCCAGCGCCATCCCCGCGCGGCAGGAGGATTCCTGCTGCCAGGGCAGGGCGAGAGCCGCGCTCTCCACACATCCCTCTGCCTCATCGGCTCCCGTCCCGCGTAATCCTCAACGAATCCTCTTCTGAAAGGACAGCTTAAAGCGCGCTGGCAGAGGAGCCAGCCTTCCCCCACCACCCTCTAGTACCAAAATTCAGGTGTCGGGTCCTGCATTTTAACACCGCCCAGATTTACAGGCCACAGACCAGCGGGACGAAGGCTCCCGCAGGCCCCGGCCCGGCCGTGGCGGCGGTGACCCCTTCCATCGCTGCCACGATTAAACATCTGTCCCAACGCCAACGCCACCGGCCTCAGCGCCGCTCGCGTCGACGTCGATGCTAATCCCCGGCTAAGCTGGGCAGAGCCGCAGCTGAGCTGCACGAGCCCAACGGGGAGCAGAGCCTGGCTGAAGGAGCAAGGCCGCAGCTCCCGCAGCTTCTCCACGCCCCATTTTACCCTCTGGAACCAAGGGTGGGTTTGCACCTCTCCACCTCCAGGACTGACCAAGGCAAAATAATGATAGTTATTATTACACCATCAACTCTTCTTGTAGGGGCACTGGCAAGAGTAAAGCTTAAAGCTCGACTTTAGCAAACGCTGCTACTTTCAGAGGAGCTTAAACTCTTAACAAACCACCACCGTATTTACTCCCCATCCCAGAGCTCCCTGCCGCTCTCCACAAACCCCCAAACTCTGGCCAGAAAACCTAGTCTGTGTCTGAATGCTGCTCCCGTTCAGCCTTCCCACCTCCCCAGGCAGCAGCTGCCGGGTTTTACATGGGGAAACTGAGGCAAGGGACAGCTACTTGATCTGCCTTGTTACACGGCAAGAAGAGAGGCAGGGCAAACACCCCACCACACCTCCGAAGTCCCAGGAAAGGCTCAATTATTACTGATTTTTAGAGCTGGGAGCACCCTGTACCCCAGTATCGCTGCCCTGTTGCAAAGCCCGAGGGAACAGAAGAGAAGCAGAGAAGCGGGAGCTGCTGCAATCTTCAAAGCACATTTTGGGGTGAAAGAGGATGAACCCAACCTGGCTTAAAAGCAACCCTTCCTCCACACACCTCCTGAGCTCCAAGGCTGAGGAAAACCATCGGGACAGTGAAACATTTATTCCCACTACCCAGGACAGCAATTATGGGATCGCTCGTATTTATCAGGAACGGATCTGGTCAGGGACAAGCGGCAATAAAAGCACCTCAGAGGCCTTGAGTACCCCCCATCCCTGAGGCAAGGCCCTCGCCAAACACAAAACAAGCCCTTCCAGAGGCCAAGGAGATTCCGAAGGTCACTCATTTACATGGGGACCGTGCCTTGGGATTCTCCTGCCTGAAGCTGCTTCTCCTGCCTTAAAAAAAAAAATTCATCAGGCTGCCGCGCAGCTCAGCAGCTCTGCCGCGAGAGCGGCGGGTCCAGGGGAGCAGGACACGGGGAGCAACGGGGTCCACAATTTTTTGGGGACAGCGGCTCATCCGCCCTTGGCACGGGGAGGACGGGAGCTGCAGAGCTGGTGGATGGGCACCAAAATTCAAGGCTCTCCCCTTCAGCCACGAGCACGTTGCTTTAAGGAACGAGATTAAGACAACGCAGGCACAGAGGTGAAACCTGTTTGGGGAACACCCCATAAATCCCAGCTGTAGGGCAGAGGGACGGACCCCACCGCAGACACCCAGCACTGCAGAGACACCCAGAGGGCAGATACCCACAGGGGGAGGCCAAAATTCGAACCACTTGACCTCCAAACCATCAACGGCATTTGCACATGGTGCAATTAAGCTCCACATTCAGGCCTGAGGAGATGATTTAGCCGTTAATTAACTGCCTTGGAGCACTGAAGGGATTGAGAGCCTCCCTTGCCCCTCACGGCCAGGCAGAGACCGGTGGTGCCATCGGCCAGTCTGCAAATGGCTACTGGGGATGCTCAGCTCCCCCGAGGAAGGCTCAGCTCCACCGAGGAAGGCCCAGCTCCCTCTTCCTCCTCCCACCCCACCCTGGCGCTTCTTGGCGAGGAGAGCACCAGGCTCTTCAGAGCCTCGACTGCTCGGTCCCGCGATCGATGGCTCAGCTTATCAAAGGCTATTACTCGAGCAAGATCTAACCTTGGCAACGCAGTCTCTGGTTATAAATGTTACCTTTGATCAATAACTGTCACAAATGCATTAGAATTAATCGGTTAAACCTTGTATTTCAAGCCGCCTTTATTGCTTCCCGCGCAGCTCGCTCTCCGCGCTCTAACAAAGGAAAAGAAAAAAAGAGTATTTTTTTTCTTTTTAGAACACAACATCCATCATTCAATCTCTCCAACACCCTCACCCAGGCCATCACCCGAGGGCCCTGATCTCCCTCTCGTGCTCTGGGAAGGCAGCAGGTTCCCCACAGACCCTCAGGGCACCCAGGTACCGCTGCTTCAGGACACGCTCCTTGGCCTCCTGGGAGCAGCCAGACACTTGGTTACCTGGCCTGCAGCGGAGCCAAGGTGTTCCCATCACAGACCAGGAGCCGAGGGCGAGCTGTACGAGAGGAGGATGCCAGCGTGCTGCAGTCGCGCAGCTCTGGACATCCCAACCCGATGCCACAAGCCCACCAGCTCAGCTCTCTCCAGCAGCAAGGTGAAGGAACCAACTGGCTCCCCTCACCTCTCCCGAGGGGGTCTTTCCTGTCACCTTCCTGCTGCCCAGAGCACCCAAAACGCCTCCAGCGGGCAGGGGCTGCAGCTCCAGAGATGGGGTCTGGCTGCATCGCCTGCCGAGCCAGCCACAGCACGGTCACCCCTTGCATGCAACACCGGCTCCCACTCCTTGAGACGGCTTCTTACAGCCACGTACAAAGTCCCAAGTCCCAGCGTGAGCTCAGCAGGCTGAAGCCTGAGTATCTTCCTCCTTTTTTTTTTTTTTCCCTCTATTTAAAGAAAAAAACCACAAGGTGAAGGAGGAAAAGTGTAGTTATTGTAAACAGCTCTGCTCCAAAAGCAGGGCTGGAGTTGGAAAGAAGCCTCATCTGTGCCAACGCAAGTGTCCCTGGCAGTCAGTCCAAGGTGATGGACCTGTTCCCAGAGTAACCCTGGACCACCTCGTGCTCCACCGCCTTCCCTTCCCGAGCCAGCAGCACCTCGGGGATATTCTCCCTCTTTAAGGAAACACACTTCGCAATAAATAAACCCATGATAGCAACGGAGCGAAACCCAGCCCAGGCACCTACCAAAACGAGGGGCCGTGCGCTGCAAACACCAGCCAGTCCTTCCGAGGAAGAGCAGGGAGGGACAAACACCGGCCACGGGTGGTGTTAAACTCGAGTTTGTGCCACACGATGGTGACGG
This sequence comes from Todus mexicanus, assembly GCA_013389965.1. Lineage (NCBI taxonomy): Eukaryota > Metazoa > Chordata > Aves > Coraciiformes > Todidae > Todus > Todus mexicanus. The sequence goes on from WEIS01040839.1 coordinate 20,987, forward strand.
GAGACTCGGAAGATGCCGAACAGTCGGCGCCGCTCGGTACACGCGCCCACCAGACAACCCAGACCAGTCGCCCGTACACGATGGGATTGCCCTTCGCGCTGATTCAAACGAAAAGGCAAAGCCTTTATAAAACTGTTTGGGTTTGTTTTCTCTTAAATCTACACTTTGTGCTTTTCACCCAAGAAGTTGCAGAAAGGCAGATTTCAGGCTTCGGAAAGGAAGGAAACTCCCCGGCAGCACTGAAGGAGAGGAGAAGTTTCACTGATTCGCTTTCCCAAAGAAAATCCCAAGATTTCAAAAGGAGATCCGAAGACGGGGCAATATCAGAAACGGCAATACTGGAGATGGCTTTGCTGACCTCTGGGAGGGGAATGGGAAAGAGGAGCATCTCTGAGAGCATCTGTGAGAGCACCCACCCTGCAGCAGGGACCGCTGGGCTAAACCAGCCACCCGAAGCCTGGCTATGGAAGCACACGAAGCGCCAGCAGCCACACATGGGAAAGCCTTGGGAGAGCTCGGCTTCCCCTGCAAACCGCGGCTTCAAAACATCGGCAAGACCAAAATTAGCAGCAATCCCCAAAGGACAGTTAAGTCAAGTCACGCTGGTGTGTTTCCTCCTCGCTGCAAGCCGTGGCTTGCTGATTCACCACGAAGAACGGGAAAAGTTTTGTTTCTTCGGAGCACCTCTTGATTTCCCCCATTCCTCAGCACCCCCAGCAAGGTCAAGTCTTGTTTTTCATGATTTTTTGGACAATTTCTTCTTGGGCAGTTTCTCGTGGTGAGTCCTTACCACCTGTGCTAAACAAATACAAACGCTGGGTGTTCCTGTAGATCCCCTTCAGCTTGGCTGGCACCAACCAACCAAGGCGACAGTGTTTTAGCTGTCTGACTAGAACTTATTCCCCTCCTTCTTAAAAAGTAACTAAGCTTTAGCTCGTGCCGTTGTACGGTAGAGCCTACAAAGGCTGCGTTAGCCTTGGACTCAATTTGAAAGGTCTATCCCACCCTAAATGATTCTACAAACACATCCAGCTACAAAAAAGGATCCCACTGAAACCGTTTCTTCGCAGCATCTTCGTTTTTAAGCCAACAGCGCGAGGGTTTTGACTTCGCTCCAGAGATGCTCGTTGTAAGAGGTAAACGACGCTTTAAGGACTGCAACCCTGTTTGGATATTAACTTAGAGCAGCGTCCCAGCTCCTGAAGGCCGGCGTGCAAACGGAGAGCACCTCGCAACCTCCAGAAAGCCCCTTCACCCCACACCGAGCAGCTTTCAGACGCCTTCAAACCCTTCGCAGCCCTTCAGCCCCGCAGGGCCCTGCGGCCAGGGGCTATTTTTAACCTCGATGAGAGGTAGCTCAAAAAGAAAAACCACCAACAAAACGCCCCAACCCAACCCAGAACTGCTCCTCAGGAAACTTCCAACCAAGCTCCTCTGCTCCTGCGAGCTGGGCACAGCCCAAAGCCCCGAGGCTGCTCCCGGCCAGGGCACCGACAGGGACCGGGAGGGGAGCGGGGACACAACCGAGAGGATTTAGAGGAGCAGGGACACAACCAAGAGGGTTTTTCCCGGGGTGTCGTTCCGGGATGAGCCAAGCCTAGCTCTGGATGAGCTGAGCGCAGCCCGGGATAAGCCCGGGACGAGTCGAGCTCAAGTCGGGATAAGCCGAGCCCAGCCC
>WEIS01040848.1:0-11538 GCA_013389965.1 Todus mexicanus
GGGAAGTTTGACAACTGAATCTCACATTACCAAGACATACAACATCAAGGAAGGTTTGTAATTAGCTCATGGCACTACCTGGTGTTTAGACTTCTGGCAACCAGAGACTTTTTTCCCATAAGAAAATATATAATAATGAGTGAATACAGAAATTATTCATTAAGGCAAATTCCACTTAAACGCACACTAGAATGGGCAGGTAACACAGCTCTAAGTAAAAGATTTTCACAGTGAAAAGATCCTGAGCTTTCTGTCACTAGTGCCACAGCTGGTATATCATTAGTCANTGTCACTAGTGCCACAGCTGGTATATCATTAGTCAGAAACAAGTACACTCGAGGCCAAGTTACTCCCCACGTAAAAAAAGCAAGCACACTGAAAACAAACCAAACCAACGTAGGGAATTAGTATTCACTTCATCTGAAAGTCTCAACCCTTCTGACCAATTCTACCAGCTCAGCTGAAACTTGCTTCTACAGCAAATAGAAGAAAATAGCATAAGCCTAGAAAACAGAAGCAGACAGCACGTGTTTCTCTTCCTCCTTTGAAATTGTCACCCTAATATCATCTATGTTTAACATCTTAACTTCAAAGCAAGGTCTAGTCTTACGGCAAAGGCTCACTGTAGATGACTTAAGTGACCAGCAAAGGGTCACCATCAGATCACCATTAGACCCTAGACTAGATACAAGCCATTTGTACATCCAGGCCATGCCTGAGCTCTTCTAGCCGCACAGCTACTGCCCTCACACTGTTCAACTAAAACCAGCCAGGTGAGCCAACCCAGGCACACAGCATCAACTCAGACCTTCAACAGAGGAGCTCTGGGAAACACTGCATTTGAAAGCCCCCAGGTATCACTTTCCCAGCACTTACTGTGTTTGAAGCCTACATGGCAAAATAAGCAAGTGCCTAAACCCCAGCCACTCCAGCTGCCCTCCTACAGGTAACTATAAACTGTTAATTAACATTTATCTGGGCTAAGGACTGTGACACTCAGTTGCCAACTGATTTAAGTGAGGTGCCTGAAGCAATTATTGTTCTCTACGCTCTGTTCCTTCCGCTTCTGAAGGTTACACCTCTGTCTCGGAGAAGGCTGCACAGAATGTGCATCTGTTGCTTAAGCACTGCCCGCTACAACTCAGTATTTAAGCACTTAAACAAATCACTGCAGCCTTTAGTCTGCGTTTATACAATAAGCTGCAAACTATAGCAGCTGAGGATACAAATCCCAGACATCCACTCATACCATGGGATCTCAGCTTCTGGGAATGTGGCAGGACAAACAGGCACGGTGATAACTGTCGTGGTCACCCCACTTAAACATGCTTACAAACATAAATCAAAGCCCCGAACAGCAACTCAGGAGTGAAATTGGTGGGAATATCTTCTGGTTTGGTCTACTGTATTGTAAGATAATGATGTGAAGTAGGGATTCCATGATAATGCTGCATATCACACAAACTGGCATTTCTAATTGTTTGCAATGGTCACAAAATACTGAAATTATAATCCCACATAGAACAGAATAGAAATATATGTGGGGACAACCAAGAATTTGTGATGTAGGAAACAAGACACAACGGGAAGTTGTACCAGTGCAAGGATGCTGATCTGCGCGGAGAAAAACAGTCTAACATCATCTTGGGCTACAATACTCATCATACTCAGGTGTCTCAAGAATAAGTCTTGGCTTTCTAAGAAAGATCACATCAGCTGGGGAGAGAGAAAAGGAAGGTAAAGTTCCTATGAGTGCATTGCTTCAACTCTTCCCAAACCCCTCTCCGTGCAGCCTGAGGTGAGAGGCTTGGGCGCAAACACAGAATCAAAAGGGTGATTTTTGAGTCAGCTCCTGGAATGGGCTGCCCAGGGAGGGGGCTGGATCCCCATCACTGGACGTGTTTAAAGGGCATTTAGATGTGGTGTTGGGGGAGATGGTTTAGGGGTGAACTTTGCAGAGTAGGATTAACGGTTGGACTCGATGATCCAAATGGTCTTTTCCAACCTCAAAGATTCTAGGATTCTATGAAAATCTCGCCAATCTGTTATTCAAAAGGTTCAATGGTATCAAGATTTGCAGAGATCTGCTACTGTTCTTTGGTACTGTATGAGTTTGAACAAGGCAGTAGTGGCCTGTGACAGTCAGAACAGGTGAACAAAAATCTTTTTCTGTGAAAATAAGGAGAATTAGGACAATATACAACAAGGGTGTTGACTGAAGATATAGCTTCAAAATGAATGAAAAGGAGGCAGCTGAAGCCTTCAAAGATCACAAGTATGCAGAGAGGTGCAAAACATACCAAAAATAAACCCTCCTGTCCCCAAAGGATGGGTTTGTGCAGTGAATTTCAGAATTCAAGTACTTTTTTAATTCATCTTCAAACTTTAAGTCTGAGCCTTGGAGCTAAAATATTACAGGGGAAGAAACTTCCTTTCTGTGGCACCTCTGAAGTTCCAGCTCCTCATCAAAAATCAAGAAGTGCAGGGAAGCAACACAAACAAAATGACCTATATACTGACTTTTACAACTAAACTTTTTCCAAAGTTCTCCTTGGATTTATTTTGGCCTTCACCAGCTTTACTTTGCTGGAACAGAGCGGCTTCCCTAGTGCACACAGGGGAAGCACCAGTACATTCAAACCACGGACATTTTCACTTCGTCTCTGTCTTTTACGCCCTTTGTGCTGAATGTGTGCTGGATTGCGGAACTCAGGCTTGCACTTAGTGTTTTCAAAAGTACTTCTGCATAGCGTTGAGCAGAGTTAGCTTCAGCAGCTAACACATACACCAGCAGAGTAGGCAAGTGTGAAACGACCAGATGTCTGAGTGTTTGCACTTGCACTTGCTGAGATTCTAGCATAAGCACAACTGTTCTGACAACTGGCACTGAGTAATTCTGAGACATAACATAACTTCTTTATTTACATTTTTGTTTCTCACTGAGAGCAACGGGAAGCTGCTGACTGGCAATTCCTGAAGAGCCAAGACTTACATTCTACACGGGACGTTCACACAGGACTACAGCAGGAGAACTCTCCTAGCACAGTCTCTCACAGACATACTCCCAGAATGGAAAACTGTTAATGTCTCCTATCCCCATCGATTCTTGTGCACTGAGATTGTCAATGCTGCTTTTGGTTATGCCTAACAATCCCCCTGGAACTGAGCTAAGACCACCAATTTATCAAGCGCTAACTGCCAAGGATGTGTCAGCCACTTGCCAGAAGACTGAATTAAAGAATTACAGTTTTTGTCGTGCTTTTTCCCAAAGCAAGATGTATAGTTTATGTGACATCTTACGCTGAGCTTTTTTTCTCCTAAAAGAGGGAAGGAATGAAGACAGGATATTTAGCTTCAGTTACTGACTCTGTTAGTTACTTTCCCCGCAACCTCTGGATGTCATTTTACTTTTTTGTGCCTCAGTTTCTCCATCTGCTAAATACTGGGTTTCTATTTTGAGATAATACAGCCAAAAAAGTGCTGCATAAATGAAGAGTAGTATCCATATTCTTAATGCACTTCAAAGCAAAATTGCTTCTCTAAGTAAAACAGCCTGAGACTTTTCTTTCCACTGGGTTAAGCTGGTTTTTTGATACCATGCTGCCCCAGCAGCTCACCCAGAACCACATTAAAAGAGAACTGATGTCATGCAGCCTTGCTCCAAACACACACCACCTGGACATAGCAACTGCTGCCACTGCAATTTAATTCTTGCTTGCTGACTGCAAATTTCAGTTCCTCTGGTTGTGTGCCCTGTAAAAAATTTGATTCATACTTTACTTTCCAAATACTGTGGCTTTTCTTGTGCAACTTCTCAAGATGCACTGGCCTCTGTTGTGCAAAAGCATCTCTTATGACACCCATGCACATACACTGCGTACCCCACGCCAGACACCACCGCACCAGAGGCTGGCTGCTCTTGCTAGCTTCATTTTGCTAGCTTCGTATGTTGGGATGCATATTAAGTTGGTTTTAAATGGGGAAGGAAACGAGGTCAGAGTGAAATTCCCAGATGTACCTTGCTGTTCATCATGTTCATATTCTAATACACAGAAAATGCTGACCCTACATGGTGATAGGCACCTGCTGGAAACAGGTTGAGCCTTCCCAGCTCCTCCTGGCTTCAGCACCCTGCACAATAAAGTCCACAGAGACAGCAGAATCCTCAAAAGGTGCTCTACCAGACATAATGCAAAACTGAGTATCACCCTAAGTGATTCCTTTTCCTCTGCTGCTACTCCACAGAAAACTTCCAGCACCCTTCACCAACAAACCCATCCATCAAGCAAAGCTTCATCAGCTTTATCTGTTCACTGTGTTAGAATCAAGATGCAGCTGAGTACATTAAATATTTAAAGAAAGCGAGGCTTAACAGTTAAAAAAAAAAAAAGAGGAAAACATGCATTTCTTAAGGGAATATTTTGCTCACTGAATAAAGAATAAGAAAGCTTTGTCCCATTTGACAAACATTCAAAAAACCCAAACCCAACCAACAACAAAACCAAAAGCAAAGTAATCAAAACTATACACAATTTTTAATTTGTAACAACAGGAACTACCCACAGCTGATTTTTTCAGAGAACCTTCATAGCTAGTGAATAGTGAAAGATTATGTAATGATTTAATATGTCTGCAATGACCTGTTCTACCTCCAGAAGGACTGATCTGTCCTTTCTCATTTCTTCCATTCACCAACAACCAATACTCTTTCCAATTGTATTCAGTTCAAAAGTATTGACTATACCTTAAAATTATCGGTCCACTTCTGCTTCTAAATGCTCTTTGCTCTTGCTCCACTTCTAAGTGCAGTTACTCTGACAAATAGGACTTGTAAGTGCTGAACAGAGGAGGAGGAACGCACAGAAAACATGTGCAGTTAAGATTATCTGTCCTTGTGCAACAGCTTTGCAATCCAGTGCAAGGGAAGGCAACAGCAAACCAAGAATGTGGGCGCAACGTGAAGGCCAGAGGACTGAGTGCAGCAGGACTCTAGATATTCAGTGGTGACAAAGCTGGAGGCCTGACTCAATAAAAAGGTCCAGCAAAACAAATACTGCAAAAGTAATGGCACTGAATTTTGTGTGCCCTATACCATTTAGTAACTAAGTTTAAAACTCCAGTGGCATTCTTGTCTTGTGTAAATAACTTAAATGACAATTCTCACTTTTCAACTATACTGCCCCAAAAAAATCACCTTCGGTCCACATAGCCTGAAAATCATTATTTGCTGACAAGTTTTCAGAATATGTTTTCCTCACGTGTGAGCAAAACACTAGCGCCAATGCAAAGAAAGAGATGTGTATATGCAACAGGGATAGCTTAATGCGTAAAGTTTTTAAAGCCGACAAAGGAGCCAAGCTCTGGGAAAAGTGTCTTCCCAATATCCATCTTTCTTCTTCCTGTTGACGGATCATGCCTCTGACAACTGAATCCTCACAGCAAACACACTTCTGCAGCTCCCTTTGGAAATCTTCCCCCACTCTTCTTCCCTTACTCTGTATCTTGTCAACACCCTCTCTTCACAAACAGCTGCCTCCCATCTGAGATGATTTCTGAGCAGCATCGGTAACACAACGGAGACAGAGCCACCAGCACCCAAGAGGGACGCGAGCTAGAAAATTATATTCAAGCGTCCAGTGATTATCATTTGTAGACTTTGATTTTCCACAATGAAAAGGGAAGTAAATAAAGCAGAAATGATGAAGTGGCGCTTCATGTGAAGGACCAAAGTGCTTTCAGTCTATGATATCTCAGCTCACAACTGTCAGTAATGACACTCAGAATTAGGTAATTAACATCCAGTTCCTTCTCACACTGTCCTAAAGTAGTCTCCACCCATTCAAACTGTAATTCCTTTCTGTCTCCTCCTCCACAGATCAAGAGAATAGAAGACCTCAAAACTATGACAATAGAGCCAGTAATGACAAAAATCTAAGGAAGGCCAACAAACATTTCTAACACTTCTGGCCCAGCTGGCACCAAGAACTTTCATATGACAAAGCATCAGAAATAAACCCATCCACACCAGCCACCAACGTGGAAAAGTGAGCACTGGGTCTGGGTGTTAGCTCTGCCACAAGCATCACTGTTCTGCTAGAGTCCCAGGTTAGCAAGATGTGCCACAGCCTGGGGTGGAACCTTGGGCTATGCCTCCACTGGTCAGCTAACAGAGCCAGAGCATGGGCCTGAGCCTTGCAATTCTGTCAAGAAACTGCTCAAATACTTCCTGGCACCCTTCGGCCCAGCTCTACTAGCATTCTCCTAAACAATTCTTGGGCACAGTGCCAGAGTTAGGAAGCGCCAGGGACCATTCCCACTAGGCAGCCTGAATGCAGCCATCCTGCTTCGAGGCGCAGAGTTCAGTAGTACAAGACAAGACCAGATCATGCCAGTTGGCCTCAGGGCCAGAGAATAAAGCCTGGCACTGTTTTGTTTACTACATTTGTAGCCTAAGTCTCTTTCTTAACAATATAGAGCACTAACCACTGATCAGATCTAACAAGACAGATAAACTTTTGCCTCTATGCCTTCTCCTCTGGGACCTGCATATTAAATAGCACTCAGTCTACACGTATAGACCTACATTAGGCTTGTCCATTGTTCCCACAACAACCTGGATTCCATTTTAAGAATCGGGTTTCAGAGTCCAAAACATTTTACCAGGTCAAAAGTTTTACAACCTTCTGTTACAGCCCCTTCAAACAAAATGAAAGGGGCTTCTTTAGCCACCTAGTGATGAGGTTAACAGCAAAGGGCTCCCTGTGAAGTGATGAATTCAAAGCAGTTGTCAGAGCAGACAGAAAGTCCCATGGGACCAGAGACTTTGCTGTGTAGCTAAAACCCGCCCACCTATCTCAGATAAGAACTCACTAAAATGCAAATTCTTATCAGGAGTCTGTCCCCAAAGCAGAGCCCTCCACCAGTGACACACCACTTTGAATATCAGGGAACTACTCTCATTGTCAGCTTCCTTAACCTCCTTGTATAAAGCATCCTTTTATGTTTTCCCCTCTTTCCTGACATGTATTTTCCTGATGTATTCCATGGTAGGTTATTCCAAGTTACTCAAACCAGACTTGCATGACAGAAGCATGAGCAGGCAAAACTGTCACGACACAAGTATTAGTGATTCAATGTAGATAACAAAATGCGTAAGAAGACATGGGTAATGATGTTAGGTTTTTTTTAAATCTAAGCCCACTCTATCATGTACATAGGTAAACATCTGACAGACATTCAGGAAAATGAGAATCACAGATTCAAAGCTGTTTCTTAATAAATTGCTAAGATCACAAAGACAGGCATCACTCCTTGGTGGCAACCACAGCAGTCCAGGCCACTGGTTGCAAAGGACTGTGCTACTCTGTCTCTTTAGAAGTGGTCAACTTGGGGAAGGGGTGAACAGTGTGACCTTTCAACGATCAATATTTGCTCATTCTGACACATTAGGGCAAGAGATGTTAACAGAGAGAACATGGGTTTGGTGTCACTGGTAGTGACACTGGTTCACACCAGCAGCCTGATCTGTGCAAGCCAAACTCCGAGCCCAATCACATCAAGTTTCACACCCAAAACACGCAGCCAAGCGGTTCCTAATATATGCTTGAAAATGTTGGCCCTAATTCTAGGATAGTGGCAACTAAACAAGTGGAAAATCCACAGGGAATATACAGTCAACACCCTGCATCTGAGAGGGTTTGCTCTTTTTTCCTACTGAAAGTGTGTTACTGGGTCAAAAAATGATGACTCGTCTACAAAGATTTTTAATGACTAAAAGACAATGCTTGTTAAAAGAAAAAAAAAAGTGTCCTCACTTTACATAAGCTAAGTGGTTTAGGAACCAACAAATTAACCTGTTGGCACAAGAACTGACCACAAGTAAAACCAGAAGCATAAAATGAGAGCTGGGCTGAGAATGGTCACAACATCTACTTCATGAGTCATGAGACATCAGATAAGTTGCAGCAAAGTATTATTTGTATGGCTGATATGCTTCCATCAAAATAATTATAGCAATGGCAATAGCAGTGAGATTGACCCAATACCCTTGCATGAACGTAAACGTTCCTTTAACTCGGTTTCACAGCCCCATCCTCTCAGTAACCACCCTAATCTCTGCAGCCCAAAGATACATGACAAAACTGCGGCTGCTTTTACAGAACTGTAGGAAGTCACATTGCCAGCCAGTTTGTGACAAGTCCTCATGCTAACAGCACTGAGTGAAAATGCAGGTCAGCTTTCATACACAAGCATCGTGATGCCCAGGTCAGTATCTGTCTTTCTGTCCCCAGGTTTTCAAGGGACCTACCAGAGCTCCCATTGAGCCTTGGGCAATCGCTATCTCATGGCTTGACATATGGCTATCAGCTGTGTAAGCAAAGAGTTACTCTTCTAAGGAGGAGGGCTCATTAGGAAGAGAGAAGGAACTCTTTTCTCACCACAGCGCTGTTTTTCTCTTACTCTGGTCTTGAGATCTGCAGTTCAAAGGGAGCCAAGGCCTCTTCAGATGAGTGGCTTCTACAGAAGGGTGAAGGAGAGTGTGCATGTAGGAGTTGCATTTTAGTCCACACAATCACGCTGAGGCTGTCTCCCAGTACAGATCTGCTGCAATTGTGAATGTCTGCCACAGCTTGGCTCAGTCACACATGCAGAAGGCAGCGTTAAAGCTTTCATCAGGCTTGGCTGGGCAATGAAGCAGGAATCTGCATCTGCAGTACCATTTAAATCCACAACTCTTCTCAGGTCTTACACACGTTGTTGGTGCAAGCATCAGTCCAAGCCTCAGTTTGTGATCCAGCGGGGAAAAGCAGTAAGAGGTAGTGTTCAGTCTACCGTGGGAGATGGCTTTCCATGAACTGCACTGCTCCACAATGAAGTCTCTGTAGCTCACTGAGAAATGACATTACTGCGTATTTCAATTTTTTTTCCTTGCCTCCAGCTGTTAAAGGCTGAGAATGCTGCAGTCATTCCCACTGCTAAATGGGAACTCTTCAAAATAGATAAGAAACAGTGATAAGACAGTCATGCTTCCAGTCCATCCTTCAAAGAGACAGGAAAATACTGAGATGGAGAGACAAAAAGGGGAGCAGGGGAGGAACAGACTGAAGCCACCCTAATCTAGGAGGAAATAGCAGCCACCCTGTGCCACAAGTCTAACCACACTTTTCACATCCTTAATTGAAACAACCTTCCTGCTCTCTGAAACAGCATCACCTTTGATTGCACTAATCAAGGGATCATCTGTCAATTCAGAGCATTTAATTGAAATACTGCTGTGTAAAAGCGGATTAAGTATCCCACCACAATACAAAGACAATGGTAATAAGCAGCAGCATTAGTGAACAGCACATGCTTTCCTGCCATCTAAAGCACAAAACAAAAGGGCCTGGCTAAAAGACGACTGCAAAGAAACCTTGCCATGTAGTCCTAGAAACTGGGAGATACAACCATTCAGAACAATTTCAAAGACTTGATCCACAAAGCAGATTCCTGCAATCATGGCAACTGCTATTTGCAAATGGAAAAAAAAAAATAAAAAATCTTTGCAAACTAGAGGAGTCCACAGAACATATTCTATTTCCTAATTTTGAGAGTTATCTCAATGAAGGAGATGAGGTGCAGGAGATTTTAAAGTCTTTGCTACAGGAAAGCCCTGGTCCAACAAGATGCAGGAGGTCAAGTAAGTTTTCTGCAAAGCTTTGTCATTAAATCCCTATTTTGTGCACAAAAACTGGCAGGAGTCTTCGCAGAGAATGAAGGCCTAGGGGATAAGCAGGTACACGTGGCTCGTCAGTACTCTCTCTGAGGTGACCAGCACAGGCTGTCATTGCACAGGGATGTCAAGAATCACCAGAATCAAAACATGCATTATTACCATTTACATCCTAAACCACACTACAGCCCTGCAAGTCCTTTACACCCACAGCACCCGTTGCAGGCTGCAAATCCATCTGAAGCCAGAAATAGAAACAACAGAAAAGGGATTCTACAGCTGGAAAGAAGAGGGAAACTCACACATAGCCCAGTATATTTTCCTCACAAGTGCCTGAAGGTAATAACAGGCAGGCGAAAGAAATAATTTCTCGAAAGCTTCATTTGTCACAGCCTCATCTGGCTGCCTGCAGGCAGACACTGCGCTTGGGAGATCCTGCTTTCGCAAGCCTCAGATACCCTCTCAGAGTGGGATGCCTCTGAGACTGCCAGAATCAGGAAAACTGGCTTGAAAACACATCTCTCTATTCCCCTTAAGGAGGGTTCAGTGTCGTTTTTCCAGGGTACATCCCAGAAATCTCATAATTAGATTGCCCTCGTAGACCCTCTGTGCAGACACCTAGTCACACTCACTGGTACGAGCAATGAGTTGTCTTCAACTACAGGGACAAACTCAGATAAACCTTTCTGAAGGGTCCTGTGCTATAATAATGCTCCTGTATAATGTACAAAAAACCATGAAGTAATCCATTCCTTCACCCAGTACTGCTTGCTAAAGCCTTGGGAGTGTCTCGTGCCTGGTGCTAGAGTCCAAGAAAGATATAGGATAGAGAATTCAGATTATAGCACAGGAATTATCAGAGGTAAAATTAAACAGTGTTTGAGAAAAAAAGAGTTGAGTAATTTGACAACTTAATCTGATGTGAAATGTGAAAACATCCATGAAATACTTGAGGGATTGATGCAAAGAGAAAGAGATCACCTGTGTGCTCACTGCAAAAAAAGGAGACTAGACATTACGTTAGGCATTAGGAAGACATTTCTAATAATAAGGACACCTAAACAGCAGGATGAATCATCAGAAGCGACCCCCCCTTTCAGGCCAGAACATCATGGGATGGCTTGTCATGATCCTTTCCAAGATTGTTTTTTATGACTCTATGATACAGCGCAAAACTGTAGAACCACATTTCCCACCTGTTTAAAGCAGTGGTCCTGCCTGTTACACAAACACTGTGTGACCTGGGAAGTGGAAGATTAGCAAAGTTTTCAAACTTCTCCTCTCCCTATATTTAAGGGCCAACAAGCTCCTGTAATGGATATGTCTGCTTCCTGCAAAAATCAGACAAAAATTGGGTAAAATCAAACATGCATTCAAGGACATGTGGAGCAACTCATTTCAGTAACTTCTCCCATCTGCGATCCTTGTTTCCCTTTCTGATCCATGTGCCCTTTCCTACGTACACTAACTCAGCTCCCAGACTTGCTGTTGCAAGGGAGTTTTGCTGCAGAGGCACCAGTGAGGTGCCGGGAAAAGCACAAGGCAGCCAACCTCTCCCTCCCCCCAAGAGATCATGACACATGTTCAGACAACAACTGGCATCCCCCAAGTGAGAGGGAGGGACAAATGGCAAAAGAGCTGATTGATGATATCTCTGCAATTGAGAGGCAGGAGAGATGCAGAAGCAGAGCCAGGTCAAACACCCTGCTCTGAAGGATGTAAGAAACCAAAGTAAGTCTGAGATAATGGATAAAAAGGGTCAGATGCACACCAAGCTGGAACGAGCTAAGGGAGGCAAAGAGAAAGGAGTTTTAGTTGCCACCTGT
>WEIS01040849.1:0-21048 GCA_013389965.1 Todus mexicanus
CATGATCACTTTTCTTTCTTTGGTATACTTTTATAATTTTATTTTTAAATTATTTGTGGTGACCTTTTGTCACCAAAAGATAGCACAAGAATCTCATGGTCATAAACATCTCAACCTTTCTCAAAAAGCTCACTAAATTAGCTGTATTTCTGTCTCACAGCAAACTAGGCTAGCAAGCTAGGCCACACCTTTGGTAAATCTTATTTCATCTACGCCTTTGCAAGATGGGAGATCATCTTCCTCTCACAATAGAGATTATAATTCATGCTTCACAAGCGCTTCTTTTGTGCTTAAGACCCCCTATAAATGAAGATGAAGGAATATTCCCTAAGATAGAACTTGGCTACAAATGCATCTGTTGCTGAGGATTGTGAAAACATCTGACTTTTTGTCATCTCTACTAAGCAAAAGCCATGCCTATAGCTGGAGTTTTAATGGCAAGCTTTCTCTTGGGTAGAAGTTGCAATAAATTTCAGTAGCCTACACCTCTCATTTGCAGAATAACATCAGCTGAGTCCACACAAAAATGCTTTAAACTTTTAAGTGCACTACCCACCTCTGACGTGCTAAATTTTTGTATCTTTTCTGCTGTTCTCACATCCCAATCCTTTCCATGCAGTAGATAATTTTTCTAGAGTACCCATTGACTTGCAACCTTGTTGATGTGCCTGTTGCCATAGAGTGTGGTAAATTTGAGTCTCTGCAGGACAAAGTTGGTGAACTACCCCGGTTGTTTGGAACCCTATTCTTTCCTGTCTCAAGGCTGTACCTCCACACATAGTCCTTGTGATGAACCTTCTTCATAGACAACTCTTTCCTCTGTCCCCAGTTTCATGCATAAAATTGTTGTTTTCCTACCACTTACTTGCAGGTGAAGTCCCAACTTTATAGTCATCACATATCCTCTTGTACTTCTCCCTTTTTGTGCTCGGGCCTCTTAGTCTACAGTGATACTAACAGCAACATGGACACAGAAGTAGTAGTGAGCCACTTTCCTAAACCAAATAAAAGTCTGGCATGTTCTTCCTTCCAAATCTCCTTTTGGACTCTTTTTCCTTGAAGAGGTTTCTGTTTCTGAAGTGACCTCACAATGCTAGGGACACCTTTGAATAGGAAGATGATGGGAGACTGTGGCCTATATGCTGTGTCAGGAACAACTGACATGGAGTAACAGAGCTCTGAGAACTTCAGGGATTGAAGTGGAGAGCGTTGCTTGTACAAGGACACAAGGAAGAGACACACAGCATGCTGGGGGTAGTACTTTGCTCTGGGCCTGAGCTGTTCATCTTTGCATCAATATGTCATTTGTGGCCTTCCAGCCACCTTGGAAGGTTGGAGTTCCCATGATGAAATCCAGAATTCCTGTTGCAAGTTTTAGGTTTGCTTCATGTGTGTATGGGGAATAACACTGTGCACCAGGACAAACTGGGGTCCAAACAGCTGGACAGCTGCTTTCCAGAAGAAAGCCTGAGGGTCCTGTTTGACACCAGGTTAAACATAAGCCATCAATATGCCCTTTCTGCAAAAAAGGCACATGGTGTCCTGGACTGCACTGGGAAGAGTGATGCCAACAGGTTGAGGAAGGGGATCATTCTCCTTTCCTGAGAACTGGTGAGGCCACACCTGGAGTGATGGGCTCAATTCTGGATTCCCCAGAACAAGGGAAATACAGACATACTGGAGAGAGTACAGCAAAAGGCCACTAAGATAATTAAGGATCTTGGGCATTTCTCCTGTGAGGAAAGGCTCAGATAGCTGAGGACTGTTCAACCTGAAGAAGAGAAAGCTCAAAGGAGATCTTATGAATGTATATGAAGACCTGAAGGGAAGCTGCAAAGACATCAGAGCCAGGAGCTTTCCAGGGGTGCTCATTGACAGAACCAGAGGCAGTGGGCACAAATTCAAACATAGAAGGCTCCTCCTGAACATCAGTAAACTTTTTTTTTTTTTCACTGTGCGAGTGACTGAGCACTGGCACAGGTTGCCCAGAGAGATGGTGAAGTCTCCCTTCTTGCAGATACTCAAAAGTCATCTGGAAATGATCCTAGGCAACCAGCTATTGGTGGCCCTACTTGAACCAGGCAAGGCGGCCTCTAAAAGTCCCTTCCAACCTCAGACAGTCTGTGATTCTGCATGATTCAGTGTCACTGAAGTCAGTGTTTCCTGTCTGGAAATATTTGCTTTTCAATAGCTGCTATAATTATGTTATGGAAACACTGTAATATGAGCACATCATACATGTAATGTGCATGTATTAGTTCAAAATACATACAGAATGTCATGCCAAGGAAAGGACAGCACAGAAACAATTATCGTTATCTGATACGGTAAATATATTAGTAAAGCAAAACTACTGTTCTTAAAATAGATGGGAAAAAACACCCAGCCATTGCCAATGTATCTGTAAAGATATCTTTAGCAAAAAGTTAACAGTTTTCTAGCATTAAATATTTATAGACATATGGGAACACCACTACTGCCCTTCATCAAGAAAAATGTTATTTGAGATGGCAAGTCTCAAAGTCAGTGTGTGTGATATGACAGGATTCAGGAAAATGAAATAACCAAACGAGGCGAAGCACATTTAAAATATTGAAAGGATTTACTGTGGCATGTAACAAAGCTGTCAGGCATAATAGATTGCTCACATTGTTGTTACTGTTGCCTCACTGCACTTTCATATGACAAAGCTCTTCTTTCTCTGAGGTGATTGATTGATGTGTTCTGGCCATGTTGGGTTCTGTGACAGACATCCTTCCCCCAAAGCAAGAAATATCTGGGCAGGGATAGAGAAAGTCTTAGTCTCAGTTAACTTGAAAGACCTTTCTGATGTGGATGCTACATTTCAAATGATCCTGACAACCCAAGTAAATTTACAGCAACAAGATGATGGAGAAGGCTCCTAGTACAAGTATGAACACAGGCCCTTACTTACAGAACAAAGTTTATGGTTTGGTGAGATGCTGAGCTTGTTTAGTGGTCTAGAGCTGTAGGAAAGGCTCAGACCATACTGCATTGAACATGAGCTGTCCATCACCACAGTCCAAAACACCATTTCTCCTTATAGACATTTGTGACTAACCTACAAAGGCTTCAGGACCAGAAGGCATGGAAGAAAAAGAGGCTCAGGCCAGACGTCAGCTGCTGTAAATGTGGTCAGTAGACTGCAGAACAACCAAAGGAAAGAGCTACAATGGGTAAGCCATTCACAGTGTCCAGACTTTGCTGGGCCTGCAGGACTCAGGATCTGTGTTGCTATGACTTCTGGAGCTCTCTCCATCAGGATTACTTAAGTACATAGAAGCTATGGGTGCTCTTGTAACAATGCTGGTTTTCACTGATGACAGACCTAATCAGAGAGCAGACCTTATTGTACTCTAGAGTGTTGGATACAATGGGGCTAACCATAGTGAAAATGCCAAGACAGATTACAGCAAAACAGACGGTTTGGAAAGGGCTTTACCATGACCAGTCAATGAATAACTGTACTGGAGAACAGTAGGGCAAGACCTGGCTCTTTTCATACCCATCAGTGCCTCAGGTTAGGGTATAGCCAGCTGAGTGCGTCCACCCACCGCAGCGGAATTGCTGTGGTTTGCCTTGGCAATGGTCTTTCACCTCAGTGTGCAGGCCATGCTCCCCAGGAGCAACACTGCATATAGCTTGGTTGAGTCTTTTCTCCACAAGCCAGCATGGAGCTAAGTATTCTCAGCCTTGTCTCTGCAAAACCTGTGTGACAGTTGATGCTGGGAGCCAGGCAGCAGCAGAATTTTTCAGTATTCACACTTTCTTCCCCTGACTTGCTGCTGTTGTTTGCAAACATGACAAACAGTAATCGGAAAACAAAAGCTTTTACATTCTTTCCACTGGCAAACCAGCACTTTCACAACCAACATCAAAGGTGGGGTTTAGCGATCATTAGCGCAATACTGCACTTGAATGTGATCAAAGCAATCAGTGCCCAGAGACAATAAAGACGATGGAGCTCTGATTCAGCTCTTTCATAAGAGGCAACAAAAAAGAGATCTGCGGAGAGGGTGAGAGCATGATAAGTATATGAGGGCATGCAGCTAAGATATCCTTTTACATCAAAACAAATTCTCATTTCATATCTAATACCTCTCAGCTGTTCAGACCAACATTGCTGTCACCTCGGGTTTTCAATTGACATTGCAAATTGTAGAATAGATAAAAACTACCATAAAGTATATCTCACTTGAAATTCCTCCTGTTTGTCACTGCAGATGGGTAACTCTTTGTGAGCTGGGATACTTGTTCTGGCCTTATTGATGCTGCCAGCCAGTCTCATTCACATTTGGCTGAGGGACTCTTTAGCTAACACCTAGTCAATGAAAATAGCCTTTTTGCTTACTATCTGATGCAGGGTAGAAAGCTCTGAGTGTAGGGAGAATGGACTTTTTGCCATAGGGTGTCCACAGCCAGGGAAATGAATGCCATTGAAGGCAAGTGTAGAAATGCCATTCACCAGGATGCCTTAAGGAACTGATCCTTTTGTCTCTCAGACTTGCATAGCTGAGGCTACAAAAGTGCACCTGGAAAATCCCGTAGGAAGTCCTTGCCTCCTGCCTAAATGGGGACACTTCTGAAACACCTAACCTAGTCTTAAAATCCTTGAGACATGTAGACTCTTCTATATGCCAGGGGCATGGTCCCAGTGACTAATTACAGTAGTTACATATTTGTACCCTGTTCTCTCAAATTCAGGTTCAAGCTTACTGATTGGGGAGGGGAGCAGAAAGGGAAAGGGAGAAAGTCTGAGATATGGATTAACAAGACCTCAGATTCTGGAAATCTGGTCCCAAAAGAACTTCTTAAGCTTTTCTCTGGAAGACAGATTTTTCACATACTCCAAATGTCTTGTAAAGAAGATGTACTAAAATATATTTCAGGGGGAATACAAACAAAATATCAGACCCAGTAAAAAGAAAGACATTCAGTGCCTTAGCAGGGCAAGACACCTATCTGGAAGCAGCAAAGCATCAAGAAATAATGGCATGTGGTGTTGACAGCAAATGAAATATAGGTTTACCAACTGTTTAAGGGAGTAAGAAAGGCAAGCAACTTAGTCATGTGTGTTGAGCAAGAGGAGCCACGGCAAGTCACAGAGGATACAGAACAATTCAGTAACAATATGGGGATGTTTTGTGGAAGGAGGAAAACATTTTGCTTGAAAATATGAGATAAGTAATAAAATTTGAGGCAGAGATGCATTTATTTGTGTTGGGAGCGAGTGTAAAACTGGTGCTGTTTCATTCACTCCCACAAAGCTTCATCAGTATACACAAATGAGGTATGCGGCTCTTCGTCTATATCACAAACTGGTTTCCACTGGATAGCATTCCCATTTTACTTTACAAATACCCACTCTCTTCAGGGCAACAGCAGCATAAACTCTTCTACCTACTGAAATCTCTTTAATGTCACCTACTTCTATTTCAGAAGTAAAGTGGGTTTTCTTTCCCAAAAGTTCCAAAGACACATAAAGAGGGAGTTTAGTGAAGAGCCTATGGCTCTTCAACACTGAGCCAAAACCCCACTTAATTCCTGGAGAGCAGGATACTCAGGTACAGGATCCTTGAAGGCTGGCATATGGAGTGGAGGGTGCAAACCAACAAGCATGAAGCAATGGGAAGAATCACAATCTGACCTGAAAGATATCCGGGCAGTTTTTTCTGCTCTGGCTCTCCACTGTGAGCCCTCTCCCATCTGCAAGCACTCTAGGTCCTTCCCTTTGGAACCCGGAAAAACCAAACACACCTGTTTGTGATCTCCAGCCTGGTGAGCAGAGCATCCTGAGTGTCCCTGACTCACACGGAGCAGGAGATGACCATGCTGAACAAGGCACTGCCAGGGGTTCTGACCTCATCTTCAAATAACATAGGTGACACGATTTAAAACCAGCCTCCATCCTGCCCAGGGCTCTTGGTGCCTGTGCACACCAGTGGCTGGCCACACTGTTCAATGCTGAGCAACTCAGTTCTCCTTATGGCACCAGTGGCACCAGCACCTTTAGACTCTGGCACTGAAGGCTGGAGGTCGGCATGCAGCTCCAGCATGTGTAGCTTTCTGGGGCATCAGCTTGACTTGAGTGCCCCTGTCATCTTCAAACTGAAACTTGAGTTTTGCAACTTGCTTGCAGTTTCTGAACAACGTAGCCCAGGCTTTCCACTGGACATGGCTCCTCTTGCTCAGCATGATGCTGACTGAGCACTGCCTTTCCCCATTATTCACTGTTTGGTCCACTTCTTGCTCTGCCCATGGCTACCTCATCTATTCAGTGTGAGGTTAGGGAAGGGAAATGGAGCATTTTGATTTATAAATGGTAACTAAGGCATAGAAGTGCAGTTTAAAGTTGTTCTAGCTCTGCATAAAAGACAGTGTCTCTTTTCCACACCTTTCCAGAGGTAGAAAAGCACCTCTCTCTTGGGAATCCTGCCTACCAGTGTTGGGGAAGCTGTCTGTAGGTCAGGCAGTTTGGGCCTCCAGAAAATATTCTGCTCTCATTATTCAATGGTAATCATCCTTTCCACTCTGCTCTCCTCTGCAGGAAATATGCACTCAATATTTTTGTATGATCACATCAGTTGGCCCTTCTGTATTTGCAGCATGGTGCGATTGTGCCTAGGATTTGATTTCTGTGCAAACCAGTAATATGCCCCCACCTTGGTCAGACCTGTTGCCTTTTATGTTCAGATTCTGTGTCCAGACAAAGGCTACTAGGGCAAGACTCCTGTCTTCTCCAGCAAGTGGGGAGGAACAGGTGGAGCACTAGCACAGAGAGTGGCTCCTCTTTCTCTTCCTTCACAGCTGGGGTAGCACAGCCTAAGTGCACTGGTTTTTTGCTGTGTAAGTGAAGCAATACAAATGGTGAGAAAGGATCAGCAGTCACTCATTTTCCAGGAGGTGGATGTTTACCTGCTGCTGTCTGTTTAGGACTGTACCTAAAGCTACCTCCAAATTCAGACTTTCTGTGTAGTCTGATCTGTGCCCAAAGGAAATACAGAAAGTTTCCCTATCTGCCAACCATTTTTGTGTATCTAGCCATCGTATAAAAAGAGATGCAGTAGCTATAGGACAGCTCACCCTTAAAAAGGATGTGTATACAGAAAAAAGTACATTTGATACGGTCCTACAAATACATCAAGGGGCATCTTCCTTATGCCTTAGCTCACACATGATTTCATGTTCCTTATGCAGTTGTGGACACAAATTGGTCCTGCCATTCACCAGCAAGTGAATTTGAACAGTGTAGGTAGTTTTATGTAACAAGGGTGTGCATTGCTTGGCTCCAAACTTATGTACACATAATACCTGAGGTAGCATGAGTGCTGCTGGCAGTGTTCTGAGACAGCATTAAGACTTGAGCAAACCTTTTCTAGCCTACACATCTTCCCAAGCAAATTACCACATCCAGTGTGAGCCTCCGTTTATCTAAATATACTATTGCTTATTCACATGGATAGCTAGAGATGTAATGCACTGGCTGAATGCCTGTCTTGAGAGTGCCCTCATGGACAGACTGTGACTTGGCTCTAAGTGCAGGGCCATATACACTGCAGGAAAAGGCAGGTCCCATATCTTCTCCTGCTATTCCATGTGCCTTTTTTCCCTCAAGCAGCTAGAAGACTCCAATGCCCAAGCATCAGACAAAGTGTGTGCCTGGAACAGCAGCATGTGTGGTTCAATGATTTTCTGTCCAACTTCCCCAAGGAAAATTCTTGCAGACCTGGGGCACAGAAACAGCATATAGGAGCCACTGAGTGCAATAGTGATGGAGGACTTGCAGAATGCCTTTGTACTTAGAGGATGATGAGGAAGGGAAATGGCTGATCCCATCAAAGGGCTCGAGTCCTCTTCTCAAAAGTGCTTCAAAGTACCATGCCCTGGCTGCTCACAGTACAGGTGCACATAGGCTCACAGATGCTGCAGAAGTTGTTTGTGCCCCATTACACAGACTGCTGTTGCTCTGTCCTCTGGCCAGCCTGATTGCAGGCTGATGCTCTGGCCCTGACAGCGTGGCCTGCCTCTCATCTGGTGGAGAGCTAGAGGAACCTGCCTGACCTTTGCATATAGAGTTGGAATATGAGATATGCTTATGTGTAATCTATGGATGGATGGTGGAGATAAGGCCACACGGAAGTGTGTGTAGATGGGATGCAAAGCATGCTCACGTGCCAAGCAGCCCCACTGCAAGCAGAAGGTGTGCACAAGCAGCAGTTGTCCTGCTGGAGAAGGATAACACTTCCCTCCCAGAAGCAGGCACCAGCTGGGAATTTCTGGGAGGCAGATGCACCACGGTGGGAGGGTGACACCACCAGCAGCAACAGTGCATTATCTTTCAGACCAGTGGTTTATTTGAAACCTGTTTCCAACTGACCTGACAAATTCATTTCCAAGGCAACAACAGATGGCAGCAGACAGATGGCTCAGTAATTTCAAAGCCTCTCCAGAGAAAGGAAGTGTCACTATAAGCCTGCATTACCTTGACATTAGGAAAGAATGGAATCTTAACATCTGCATTAGCTGAAAAATGTGTTAGGAAGATGTGTTGTAGGCTGGATGTTTGTAGTTGTGTTCTCTACTGGCATAGCTCTACAAATTTCAAACCTTCTCTTTATCTCAAAATGGTATTTTGAGTCAGCATTCAAATTAAGTATTTAATGACTGCAGATGTTTTCTCTGCATCATCTTGGACAAACCATATTGTTGCTTGATGCTTCAGTTTCTTGTCTGCAAAATATGGAAAAAAAGCCTCCACTGGTCCTATGCTTTTAGGTGAAAAACCTCTTGATAGAGAATTATTCCTCTTTATTTTATTTTTTTTTCTTTTCCTTTCTTACATGGTGCTGGACTCTACTTTGGCCAGAACCTTACCACATGCAAGAAACAAGGGTTGGAGGGCTGGATTCCTTTGCTACCAACTGATGAGTAAGGGGACCTCAACTTAGAATGTATTTCTTTATCTGTACCTTGCTTTATTTATTGTCATTTTTAAGATTTACTTATTCTGGTGAGACTTTGCTTTTCCTTATTGCAGTTTTAATGCTGCCCATCCTCTCCCAAGACTGATTTGACTGTTCTGACGTGTTGGGTTTTAATTCCATTTTCCCCTTCTCTTGGATATTTTATAGCTGTAGCTTTTTGAAAGTAAGTTTGACACCCCCTCTGCATCCTGGTCGCATGGTATGAGGCCAATAGAACCAATAAATAAAACATTCCTTTGTTTTACTAGAAGTGACCTCTTCTTACTAAAGCCAAGTTGCATTAATTCTCACCTTTGATCTCTCCTACAGAGTACATGTAAACATCAAACAATATCATAAGGAATAAAAGTACTGTCTCTGTCTTGTCATCTGGTGCATTCCCATTAAGCAGAATCAGGAGAGGGGAGGCTTGTGGCACAGTATAATTTCTGGCTGGGGTAAAATGGAGAGAGAAAGTCACATGCATGGATAAGCATCTTATTTCTCCCACCTGGGGTAGATCATATATCAACCATATGTTTATGAATTTGGGGTAACTGAAAGGATCATCAGGCCAGTTTTCCTTGTCCCAGGAAACCCAACCCCTCCATACCCTCGTGGCTGTACTTCAGGGGTTAGTAGCCAGGTGGCTGTCCTGAACTTCCCCTTCTGCTTTGCTAGTGAGAGCAAGCTTGGCCACTTGGAGCTACTTGAGTTGCAGAGAAGGTAGAGCTTCATCTAGTGGTGATGGGGCTGGGCTGAGTTCAGGCTCAGAACTTCATTAGGATTTCAAAACTAGTAAGGGTAGGGAGCAATAGTGTATGGGTACTCTGCTGTCAAAGGGAAAGGTATAGAAAAAATGTAGGTGAGATTGTCATTGAGTAGAAAATTACATCGGACATAGAAGGAGAAAACAAAGACTATGAGGTTTATTGTTCTGTGGGAAGATGCAAATAGGATGATGAAAGAACCCGTCCTTAGTATGAAGCCCATGAACAGTGACATAACCCAAACAAAGTAAGGGATGAGCTGAGGAGCAAAAAATAGCAGTGCCCATTGAAATAAGTATACAAAAAACAACTGTGCAGAACTTCAGCAGTCACCACAGGGCTGTTCACTGATGAGAAACACTTGGGAAGATACTGCAATGCAGGCCCCTCATACACAAAAGGGTAGACCACCCTGAAAGGGAGTGTGACAAGTGTTTGTATGCAAAAATGGGTTTAGCACAGTTGTGACACAAAGGGGCAGAGGTGTGCTAGGATGGAAATGACAGGCCACTGCATGCCTCCCATAATGTGAAAGGGGGTTATCTGAGATACACAGGTTTGGGAAAACTCTAGCTCTGCTTGCCACTACGGAAAGGTTATGCAAACTTAAAAGGCAAGAGATGTTGGGAACAATGCCATTTTGTCCCTAGCTTTTACCAAAGTGTTCTTACTGTCCAGCTATCTCACATCATTTCCCATCACGGCTCAGCACTAAGAGCTATCCTGCTTACAGAAGGTACCCGAAGATCAAGAAGGATTTGAGGACTGATGAAAGTCATTATCTCCCTGTAGCAGCAAGCTTGGCTCAGGCCTACCACTGTTCATCAAAGCAATGGATTTCATCCTGAGCTGGTTGCTGTATGAGGTAGGTGGGCTTTCACTGAGAGCAATTGTGTCTTCTTTACAATGAAGTTGGCTTTGCCAGTTGAAGAAGGAATCTGTAAAAATATATGTGAGTAAACATTGGAGTTGGCACAAGCCAGATGGAAGTAGATGAAAAGATGCTAGTCCCTGAGTGTAGCTAAATCCAAACCTAGAAGAACAGAGACTGAAGAGCACTGTTTGTGGACTGGAGAAAGCGCAGGGGGGAAAGGTTTCACGATCTCAGAAGCCAGCACTGCATAAATTGCAGTCTCAGCTTCAGCAAACATTCAGCTGCCTCCACACAAGCCATGTAATTAGAGAATTCAGTGCTGGATCCTTTGGAAACATTCAGAGTAAAATGGAGACTTCCTGCAAATACTTATTAAAACCAAATGTGGGTTGTCAGTGCAAATACAGCTTCCATCATCAGAAACAAAGCAGGGGAGCCCTGTAACTGCTCCAAAGTCTCTGGCAAAAATAATGCAGCTGAAGTAAGGTTATTTTTCCAAAGTATGTTATTGACATGTAGTCCCCTGGAAATTAGATTTTCTGCCAGAAGTCTACCTCTAGCCAGAAGCCTTTCCTCAGCACACAGGGAGCAACCACTTGTCTTGGTAGGCATCTGGCTGTGAGGGTAATTGAATCGTGCAACAGAGTAGGCTTGGGACTCTCCAGCACTTGAAGGCTTTAAAATAAGATTAGACAGTTGTTTTAAAAAAATCTTTCCTCTAAGGAAAATACTGTTGCTGGATTAAATTTTTCTAGGTGTTTAACTGGCAAGGAGTTAGAGCAAACACATCATTTCTGTTGCCCACTGCGGTATTGGCAATTCTTGACCATGTGCTTGGATGCCTGGTAACTGCCACACATAGGAAAGGGATTTAATTCATGCCATATGCCACTCATGTTTCCAGGTGTAAAAGAGGAAGTCAGACAAGAGCTGTGTTTAACAGAGGTTATCGATGACCCTACACACTGTCACACAAGATGTGATCTCTTTCTACTCAGGAAAGTAACTCTTTTCCTTCCCAGTCGGTGAAGGTGACTTATTGGTAACATGTTTTGTGTTTATGTCCAGAACTTGGCATCAGCCGCATGCATTTGCCTTTTATTTCTGATAAACTGGGATCAGATAACTCATATGTGAAGAGGAATTATCATGGTAGATGTTGC
This sequence comes from Todus mexicanus, assembly GCA_013389965.1. Taxonomy (NCBI): domain Eukaryota; kingdom Metazoa; phylum Chordata; class Aves; order Coraciiformes; family Todidae; genus Todus; species Todus mexicanus. Next base: position 11,792 of record WEIS01040849.1, read on the forward strand.
TGAATTTTTATGGTATCCCTTGAGGCAAATAAAACACAATTTTGTTCTTACATATAAAAGAAAAATATAATGAGCAATGCACTGAGCAGAGTTATTTGGCAATGAGCAGTTCTGCATGGAGTGTGTAAAGATGTATCACAAGCAGATTTCTTACATTTGCACCAGCTGCAATCCCTAGAGTTGTTGCATGGGGCACCTCAGCCCAACTGTGGGTCCATACCCCAGCCCAGCTTTGCTGCCCAAAGGTGGCCCCTGAGTTTGGACCCCTGGCTCCCATTCCAGAACGGCTACAAGACAATGCTCAGCCTATTTCTTATCTCATCACCAAGGGAAACTTCACTCCCTTGCAAAGAGTCCTGTCTGTGGCATTCTTGCTTCCAGTCAGTTTAACCCCTGGGCCTTATTGCCCTCCATGCCACCACATTCTTCAGTCACAAATTACCACTGCTGAGCAGTTACAATTAGATTTTCCCCTTCATAGATCAAACTGGCTGATGAAAGGTGTTTGTTAGATAAAAAAATATGTGACATTTTCGTTACTGGGACAGAGAATCTGAACTGGGTTTTGTGTCAAAAGAAGAGCCAAGGTATACTTGTTCTGACCTCTACTGTTAAGGAGATAGGCTTCAGCCACTCACAGGCCTGCTTTGGAAAAGCAGAGCCAAGGCGAGACTGTTACAGGTGCTTGTGAGGCACTAGACACAGCATGTGCACATCAGTATATGCACAGAGTGGCTGTTACATGTCATGTACCCCCACTGCTGACCCCTGTGGTGTAAAAGAGCACTGACATAAGACTCAGAGAGGCTGTGTGCATTACCCAAGATCACACAGGATGGGTATCTGAGACGGAAATGATGCCCTGCTCCCCTGGGATACCACATCTCAATAATACCAGCCTTCCTGTTACTGCTAGCCTGTCTTTTATCTTCTTAAACAGTAGTTCACATACTTATTTCCCCTGTAATTAATTAACAAGATATAATTTGTTCTCCAAGAGAAAAAATATCTTTCTGAGCCTACTGTATGTTTACACAATTGTCAGTCTCCTGGATAAATAGACACAATGACAATGCTGATTTTTTTTTAAATCTGTATGGAAAACAACCATTACCAGTTTTGTGTGTGTGCTTATGTCAATTAACTCAACACCTCCCCAGGGAACATGGGAACCATTAGCCCTGACTAGGCATTGGACTTCCAGATGGTGAGAGACTGGGCTGCTGGTGCCTTGCTGGCATCATGCATTTCTCTACCACCTTGCAGGTGAGGAAATTCTGCTATGGAGCATGCTGTCTTGCATTGTCCAGGGCCATAATCTCATTCTCCCACAGGCAGGGGCAATGCAGCCCATGATGCTCCCAGGCAAGGAACTGATCTGCAAGGAGTGTATTTGAAGAGCTCAGGTCAGAGTCCTGCCCGTGCAGCGATCCCTGTAGTACACAGGGGAAAGCTGCCCTTGCATGCCGTTATCTTCCTTATGGATACATTGTTTTAAAAGCTGGTCCATCTTCATTCTTATGAATGTTGATCTGGGTTTGCTGTGCTCTCACAGTCTCCAGTAAAGGGCAGAGCTGATGGTTTCTGCGACCACTAAGCTCTTGCGCTGCAGGCTCAGTTTCCTGTAAGCCGCTGTAGCACTAACTACACAAAAAAATCAGTGAAACAGGTGATGCCATCTACTGGGAGTAGAGATTTTTACTTCTGTTTGATTCACATACAAGACCATGGAATCTAATCTATGTGTTGTCAGAGAGACTCCTTCCAGGCCTTATCTGGCATTTTTACAGGAAGATGTTCACAGGCAGGAGGTGAAAACGATTCCCATTAGCATCATTACAAGTCACGATCTAAATTCAGTCTGTCTGTGTATAAATTTCTGTGGGGTTCTGGTGTGGCATCTCTCCACCACAAATTACTGATGCAAAAGTACATGAAAGGGACAGAAAGAGCATTTTCTGACTTTCCAGTGTTGGGGGAGAAAATGCCCTATAACTGTGACAGAGAGATGCAGGGTATTATGGAGGGCTGACAGCAGGGGAAAGCATTCAGCTTGCAAAAGAGCCTTTGGAGAGATTCTTTATTGTGTATTTACCCAAGCTGCTTTCCAAAAAGCTTAGTAGAATACCCTTATGAAACAGGATATAATTTTGCCACTAAACTCTGCCTCGGTGCCTAACATGTCCAAGGAGCTGGAAGCTCTGGAGCCTGGGGAGAGACCTTTTGGAGTCTGCATGTCCAAACACCTGGGATATTGGATGTGGCCATAGTTTTGATTATGAAACAGATTAGTTCAGACTGCTCAGCAGCCCTTGTGTCACTTTGAGCAGCAATTTCTCTTTGCTGTTCAGTTCTGGTACACACACAGCCAAACACTGAGTCAAGATTAGGTAGATCAGAACTTTAACAAAACATTCGCTACTGGCTTAAGTCTGTCCCTATTATCTGTCCCCACTCATCCCCGGTCAGAGTTTCATCTCTGATTTCAGTGGAAGAATTATGGTGAATGTCTTAGAAAAATCCCTTCAGAAACTGTATCTTTCTCTCTTGGTAATATTTGAAGCCTTTCTCCCTGCCTCCATGTATTGCTAACAGCTTCTGTCTAAGAAATAAGAAAAAAAAAATTGCAATATTTTAAATGCTGTTTCAAGAAGTTATTTTAGATGGGTTGTTTGCTGTATTAGAGCTACAGCCCTCTATTTTGCTCTCTTTAAATAGTCACAAATTAATCCTCGACAGAAGAATTCATCAAGGCCATACAAAAGCTTAAATACCCTACAATATAGACCTGAGAGACTTTCAGAACAACAGATTAATGTGTGGTTTGGATCCTGGCTGAAATGGCAAGGCAGATACAACATGGAGATATGAAGTTGCACTCCAAACCCTACTCTAGAAAACTTCTGTTAAAGTGAAATGCAGACCTGTTAATGGAAACACTTGAGAGCAACCCTTTCCAACATGGTCTGCTATGAGCTGGGATGGGTGAACTTCTTACCACGTTCAGTGTCCCTTTGCCAGAACAGAACCTTGAAGCTGGATTTCCTCATTGATGGGCATCGATGGACCATTCATCCTTCTGCTCTGTTTTGTGAAGTTTATTAGGCTTCGTTTTGTAAATCCAGCTGTCTATCCTTGCTGCTCTGACATGTACCTCAAATAGGTCTCTAATGTCAAAGAGGCTATTCCGTGTTTGGATTGGAAAAAGGAAAATTAAAAAAAAATTAATTTTTTTTGGCTCTGAGAAGTGTCTGTTCTCACACATTCAACAGCCCAGATAAAAACTGAGTAGCCTCTTGTTCTGTAAATCTTTCAATCTTGTGACTTTAGGGATTTTTATGCCTACAATTGGTTTTCCTCAAAAATACTGAGACTTGTACTTCACCTCTTAGAAACACCCAAACGCATACTCCCTGTGTACAACCCCCCTTCAGGTTCTTCCCGTTCTTTATCCTTGACTTTGAGAGAGTTTAAGTGTTTCCTTAAAAGGAAGAGCTGGGGAAATTTCTTGATTTGGAGAAGAAATGTAGTGCTCCCACCCCTAGGAACTAGAATTATACAGCTCTTCTGAAAATTGTGTAAGAGGCAGAGGGGATATGGGCGAGAAGAAGTCAAGGGTGTGAGAAGGATAAAGAAGGCCAAGGGGGATGTAACGCAATTATTTCCTGCTTAACCACGATGTCAATTGGTATGTCACAAAGTCTCTTTAGATAGAATTTTAAGTGAAAATATGTCTGACTAATTTGTGTGCTTTCTTTCAAAAGGATAAATAATGCCACTAAAACCCCTACTCTTTTGGTTTTTTTTTCCATTAAAAGTGGTTTATTTTTGAGACCTGATGCCAGTCTTGTTTATGTAGCTTGCATATTCATGAAAACAGTTTCATTGGCTCTAACAAAGTTGCTCCTGATTTGCACCAGTGTCCAGCATCCTTCCCAAAGGAGAGTAAGAAGACGCAGAGGAGAGGAGTGGAAGGGAACCCAGTGCTGAACAGGAATGTCTCCACAGACTTCAAAGCTGGAGCTTAAAGCAATGTAAAGCATATGTTGTACCCCTTGCTCTGTGAGCCAGTGACCTCAGAAACTCCAGTTTATACACCTTCACTCTTCATTTGCTAAAAGGGAAAAGATTGTCATGGTACATTAACATGAAGGCTGTGCATGCAAGTGGCTCCACGAAGATTTATAACCATGGCTTTCTTTACAAACAGCCCTTGAAATAGTGCTTTGGGAGCAGAGAAGTCAATCTCTCCTCTAATACCAGATGGAATATACAGCTGAGATTTTTTTTCTCCTTCTTTTGTGGTCCAAGGAGAATAGAACTGGACTTGAGTTGCCTCACAGAGGCAGCAGTAATACCTGTTGACATTGTTTTTTTCCTATGTATCCCTTGAGGATTTGCTGGGGACAGAGTAGGATATTGTGTCCTCTTTCCCGTCTGTGAGGAACAGCTATTACTAAATGTTGCCAGAGGGGAGGGGATGAGCTTTGAAAAACATAGTGTAGGGTATTAGGAGTAATGGAGAAACTTGTACAGGTTTCAAGTACTTTTGGGCCAAGGACCTAATTCAGCCAGCCATAGGCTGAATTTTGTCTGCTTGCTGAAGCCCTGCCAATATGTCAGGCAATAGTGCCTTTCAGCAGCAGCTTGGTTATAAGCATGTGCTAACAAAGCCCTTGTGCCCTAACTCAGTTACTAACTCCGTGTCTCCCTGGGACATTCAGATCATATGCCTTTGCTGGCTAGTGCTGCCTGCTCTGAAAGCATGGTATTCATCTCCCTTACCTCCCCCGATGCTGCCTGAGATGCGACTTTTTGTGCTTATTTCATGAAGGCTTTTGCTGAAGGTGGCCTCGATGGAGAGTGAGTTCCACACTGCTGTGCATGGGGGTCACCAGGAGCTGCTCACAAAGGCACAGGTCAGGGGTTTTGCCACAGGAGCCTCCTCATCTGGTGACACAAGGGGTATCAAGTGGAGAGCTGAGTGAGTACTTGACCCTGTGTTTCAACAACACTCTTCATCATGGCAAATGATGACACAGGTTGCACACACTGCCTCCCACTGCTAGCTTTTGGATGGTATCTGTGCCCTCTCTGACAGATGAAGGTTCTCTGTAACCAGCTCACTGCTGACACCGCTTTGGGGAAAACATGATGAAGAGTGAGTACGACAACATCATAAACACTCTGTCTGAGTCACACAGAAAAGGACATTCAGGACTTGCATGATCCAAGGAGCAGCAGGTTGACAGTAATATAATACACACTTCGGAAGTTTTTTCCCTTTGGCTGGTCAGTAACTCTACATACTGGATATAGCACAACAGAGGGGAAGGGAGGCTGGTGACATGTACCTGCTGTCCTTCTCCAAGTACACTTTCCTGAAACCAGAAACACCACTAAACAAGCCTTCGTGAAGCTGTGTCAGGCTAGCAGTGTTTCCATGCTGTGCTTGCAAATAACACTGTACCTTCTGGTATCACAGTATCACCTAGGTTGGAAAAGACCTAAAAGATGATCTGTCCAACCTTTAATCTTTATCACTCCTAAGACATATCCCTGAGCACTTCATATATACGCCCTTTAAATGCTTCAAGGGATGGCAACTCAACCACCTCCCTCGGCAATGGTACCTCTGCACAGTAAGTATCTGCATAACTCAAAGAGAAGAAAGGAGATCCCAGCCTAAAGCGTTCCCTGCTCCTCCCTCTCTACATGACATCTTTTGGTGGAGCCCTGTGCAGTCCTGCCCGCTCCTCATTTGCCCATGCTTGAAGAACTCTGGAGACCCTGGGATGTGATTTTGGATACTACTAGGTGATCTGGGTGCCTTGGAAATTGAAATTCAGGTTAGCAACATCCCAGGACCATTTTGTAAGTGGTGTGCTTAAGTGGCAAATAAATCTTGTTCCAAATGAAGTGGTTTATGGTCTCCTTTCGCTGTGAAGATACCTGGCTATGAAACTACACCTTCAGGTGAAGCCTCTCTTTTTCCACAGAATGCTTGGCCCTGTATCTCTGTAGCTCTCCTCATGCAGCCATGTCTCTGCCAGCTCCCATCTCTTCAGGCCAGCTGGTGGTTCTTCATGCCCTCCATTGTCACTGGGTGCAAGAGAGAGCTGGACACAGCTGTAAAGATGCAGTATCTCCCTCTCATGACTGCAGAATGACTTCAAGGATCTTTGTCATACTCCTTCTTCAGCTGTGAGGGCAGCACTGCCTGCCACTGCACACTGGTCTGTTGCCAGTGTGCTGATGGCATGAGGCCCAGGCCCTTGGCATATCCTGTGCTTCCTGCAGCTGCTGCTGCCTGCAGCATCACCACCTTCTGAGAAGAAGTTTCCCTCTGCACAGCCTGTTTTTTAAACAGGCTTCACTCCCCCATGTACTTTTTGTGACCTTTATCTCTGTGGGCACACTGTTACAGACCAGACTTGAAAAGGGGTTTCTAAATGGAAATCACTAATCAGGAATTGCACATAAAGGACCAAGTGGTGAAGACCTATTTGCTCATCACTGTGCATTATGTTCCATAAGGAAGGAGTTTGTGTGATTTAGCTTGTCCTCTGGGACACCTCTGTGATGAACAGGTGAAGTCTGGTGGCCAACAAGTGTTCAAATGATATTGAGAAGTCCAGGCAAAGAGAGATCAGATGACTCCTTGCCAAGAGGAGATTGTCCAACAGTTCTCTGAAATGTTTTAATTTTTGCATGGTAGCATGGATGCAGGTTGGGCAGGGCTGAAGATTAGCTTCACTTCATCTGATGGTGGCATTCAACTAAGCTCAGTTGTATCAGGCAGGGCAGGTTTGTCATTGCAAGGTATCTGTCTGAAACTGATGTACTGCATATTTGAAGCAGAAAGGGCAAGATGATTCACTTCTCTGAATGACACACTGGCTATTTCAGGGAGGACCAACACTGTCTGCTTTCGATCCTTGCAAGCCAGGAAAGGCAAGGATTGAATTAAATCTTTCTGAGTCTGGTACGTGAGTGTCATGGGTGCAGAACAGGCCAGCAGCCTACCACTTTGGGAGTGGAAATGAGAGTGCTATTTGAGACTCCTGAGATGGTCACCATTCTTACAGCTACTGAGTGTCACTGTTCCCTGCCACAGCCAAATACCTTTGATGAGGTTTTCCTGCCTTCAGTAATTTTTTGGTGCAGGATTTGATATCTCTCAAGGAGACAAATAGACTTTACATACTTAGCCTACATATCACCTTCCTAAGCCTAGAGCCACAAAGTCCTTGGTAACAACCACAGTTTCCATAGAGGAGGTACTGATAACAGCTGTGATCATGAAGAAGACTGTGAAAACTGGATTTATCAAGTACTCAAAAACATACAACCCAAATTCCATCCCTATTTGTTTTTCTATCAGGCCTGCCCCATGGTTTTTCAGGAACCAGAAATGATGGTGCAGATACTGCAAATGAGTTTAGCACTTTTAGTACTGCTGCCAGTGTGGTGGAGAGTGTCACCACATCTGCAGTCCTGAGTGTAGCTGCCCCTTGATTACACAGCCCCTTGGACATGCTCTCCAACAGGTGGGACAAATCTCCCCATTGAATGAAGACCGGTTAGCATCTGTGCCTTTGATTTCAAACACAGCCCTCAGTGCTTGGCAATAGTCAGAGGTGCCTTGTGAACAGCTAAAACAAAGTTTCCAATGCTTCAGAAATGGCTTCAGTGATTTTCATGTCAAAGGAGTAACACCCACAACGCAGCAAACTGCAAACCCCCACCATCCTAGCTCAGGGTGCCACTTTGCTTTCTACAGGACACTGCTGCTGTGGCTGACTAAGATTAAAATGTCTAAATTTATTCACAGTGGATGAAGAAATTTCTTTCTTTTTGCAACATCTGTGAATGATCAGGATTCTGTCTGCTGGATAGCTAGCAAATCCAAGTTGAAACATCTGTGCATCAGATATGCATTGCTGCTGATCCATCTGCAAAACACGTCAGATGCCAGTAGATTAACTTGCACTTGATTGGGCTGCGTAAACAATCAGTAGGAAAAGAGCAACTGTATTGCACAGTGAGAGTTGTTCCCCTTAAGCCCTTCTTCTTTTTTAACTCTTCATTTTTGTTCCTCCATGTTTTTGCAGTTGTTATTCTTACATGGTGCAGTTATGGTGTAGAATATGGATAGGAGAGTGAAAGTCCACATTTCAAAAAGGCAGGAACACAGCTGTCCCTGGCAAAAATAACTGTGTCTGTGATTACCATCACCAAAGGCATAAATGAAACATGTAATGAAATCTTCCAGAAACTGTTTGGGATCTCAGCAAGAACACTGGGTAGGGGTTTGGGTGTGTTTGTGTACCAGAGATTTGAATGCTTTGGGGTCACTTTTCCTTTGGCTTTTAAATCATGTTGAATCAAACACAGTTGTGATACTAGAGTGTGCTGTTTGAAGCTGAAGTCATATTTTCTGTCTTGATAAACCCTGATTGGAGTTACACTGGTCAACCTCACTCCTCTTTGCTTCCTACTGTCCTCTTCCGCTTCTTCTTCCACTTCACGTGCATGTGTAGCTGTTGCAATTTTCACAAGAAATACTCTTGCTCTGCTTGCTGCTTCTTTACTGACCTCTGGAAATGCAGACACACATGATGATGGTGAAGAAGACTCTCATTGTTATCTTTTTAATGTGATGTCCAAGGCAATGCATCCTGGCTTATGACTTTTTGTATCTGTCATAGCAATCACTGTATCACTCAGTACTGCAAAGTCATCCTGGACCTGGGGCTGATCTCTGTCCTTCCAGCAGTTAGCGAAAAATTTAGTCATTCTCACTTCTAGCAGGTCTCCTAACAGTGCATGAGAGGACAAAATTAAAATGTCTCACTCACTCACCTCTACATTGCTTCTGTATCACTGTGGGAAGTGACGGCAACATGTTACTGTGACGTCTTCAGGCAGATGTGATCACTCAGACATGATACAGGCAGCAGACAGTAAATTAAAAGGCGACAGCTTCGTATAGACATCTTCCTGACTCAGAATGCTGCTGATATGCCACATGTGGTAAGCCAGCAACCAAATTCTCTGTTGAGATCATATCATGCTCTAGTTTTTTATTCTGCTGTGAAAGCAATGAGAACTCAGTCTTTCTGCACAAGCTGTGTTGGTAAAACCCCAACATTACTGAGACATAGAGAGATGAAAACTTGCTTTAACAGCCTCGTGGGACTCTGTGGCTATTAGAGCTGACAGAGGGGATCTGCTACACAGTTTAAAATAGAGCC
>WEIS01040868.1:0-19605 GCA_013389965.1 Todus mexicanus
GCAGGATTTGTAAAAGAAAAAAGATTTCTTTTTATCAGCTCTAGAGCTGATGCCCTTTAATTTCAGTGAGTGACCCCTTGTTCCCACGTTGTAGGACAGAGATTTTTAAAAAAAAAAAAAAACGAAAAAGGAAAGAAAGGAAGGAGCAATCAATTTCACTTTCCATCTTTAATCATTGTGCATGTCTCAGACAAGTATCCTTCTAACTAGTCATCATTTCTGACTAAAGGGTTCCTGCGATCTCTCATCATCTATAAATTCAATGACACTTCTATCTTCATTGACCTTCTCTGGACCTCTCAATATCTTCTACATTTTTCTTCACCTGACAAACAACAATTTCTGACTCACCATCAGCTCAATCCTTCCTGTCCTCCTCTGGAAGGGAGACTGCTGCATTATTCAGCCAGTCCGTGACTATTGCTTCCTTTCTGCTTCTTTAAAAGTAGATACTGGAGTCCCTGTTTTCAAAGCAAAGTCCTTTATTTTAGTCAGACTGTCAGTGTGAGAACAAGTCGATAAAATCTCTACACAAACCCCAGAAGAAAGCTTTCAAAGTGAGTTATCCCCTCATTCCTACTACTAGCATACATGTAGAACTGGAACCTGATATTGTTGTTGACAAGCCCAGAGAGAACAACGGGAGCGGTTTTCATTGCTATGGCACTAACTTGCCTTGGAAGCTGCTCATAGTTTAGTTCTTTTCAGCTTATTTGCCCTTAAAGGAATCTGTAGGTTTTGGGTCAGGTACAATATGGATCGTGGAAAACACAGTGTCTGTTGCTAGCAGAGATTATGAGCACATTGCTCCCTGTATTCTCATGCTTCATTGTCCCTCTCTATAATATAGTCAATGATGCTGTTGACTTACTTTGGAAAAACACTGACGGCTGCTAATGAAGAGCTCTAGGTAAAGAGCTAGCTGTTATCTCACTGACTTTCCCTTAGCTTTGGACCGAGGGGCATATGGAAGAGGCACATCTCCAGAACGTTACATCTCCCCATCCTCATGGGACATGAAAGCAAGGACACGTTCTCTCTCCAGCCTTACCCCTGTTCTCTTACAGCATGTAGCCCAAAGCATTGCCCAGGCCACTGGTCTGTCTGAGAAGAAGAACACATGAACCTTTACAAGCACAGCCTTCTCATTCTTCTTCCCAGGCTTCATTTAGCAACAAAACATTTCATATTGAAGACACTGGAAGTGTAAACACTGTCTGTGGAGATGGCATCTACTGAAACAAATGGGCATCATTCGTATACCACAGGTGCTTTTGCAGGCTGTCTGCAAACTTGCTCAGCACTGCAACATTAGACTTTCTCTTTCACTTGAAATTTGCTGCAGAGCCCTGGCAGCAAGGCTCTTATTTTTTTCCATAAAACCTGAGATGCTGAAAAGCAGCTTGAGGCTTCTGCCAATCCTTCCCTTTCATCTCCTTGCTAAGGCTTCCTGCTTCCCACAATACTACTGCACTTACACTCAAATTAACCCAGCTTAACTGGTTTCTGCTGCCAGCCCTCCACAGGACAGGTCTCTCATAGTGTAGGGATGGAATGAGAAGAGAAAGTTTCTTTGCTATGCCTGACACTCAGAAAAGTGGCAGAAAGCAATGATTATTAGGTGTGGAGCTGGCAAAGGCCAGGAACAGTGACCTCCTGGAAATCCTTTTCATTCTGCAAACCACTGACCTTGAGTAGAAAATAACCTGCTATCGAGCAACATAACGATGGAGTATGTGCAACGTGGGCACCTCTGCTGATATTTGCCTGTCTTTGTTTTACTATTTATATCTGTAATCGTCCTGGAGAGAGAAATTAATTACAGCCTGTCTCCCTATCCAGAGATTCTGTTCATATTACAAACCCCTGAAAGAGCAACTCAAGCAGTTTCTGATTATCAGTAAAAGTCTGAAACTGGAATACAAGCTTCTTAATTAATCTCTCCCTCTCTATTTTTGAGTGATGATTTCATGATGTTTATGAAAAAGAAGGAGAAGAAAACAGTAGTGAGAGATCAAAAGCAGAAAACAATTTTCTTCCATTTAAAAGATGACTGCAGGGGAAGCTGGACATAGATGCTGGTAGGAGATTTCAGGCACCTTGTGGCATTTCTGTTTCTCTAGAACAATGACAAAAGTTGGACAAAACCTGAGCATCACATTTGCATGGTCCTTTACTTCCTCAAGGCTCTCAGAGTGTTTTAGTCCATCTTCCACTTCCTGAAAAGCAGACATTTGAATCCAGATTTTCTGAGGAAATGGGATTCACACAGATATGCCCTTTGTTCAGAGGAGTTAATGCATGTGTCTCTGTCCTTCTGTTGTCTGCCTTTCCTTCACTCACTCCCTTGAGCTCACCATACAATTTTAACTGAATTTCACCAGCATGACAGACATAAATTAAAGGTTCCATTAAAAAAAAAAAAAAAAAAGAAAGAGAAAGAAGTCTGAGTAGAGGACAGAGTCCCTGTGTCCCAAATGATGGAAAGCCTGCAGGTTGAGGCAGCCCACACAGATGAGAAGATTTATAAATGCACCAAGCACAGGAAAAGTTTCAGTTGGACTGACAATCAGCTGTGAGACAAAAACTTACTGAAATCAAGCCTCATCAGTTCCACTCATCATCAACTATTCAGCTCTTTCTTCTCATGTCTCTCCAAGCAGGTTTTCACCACCTCTTCAGCCATTAGCACTGTCCCCTCTGGGCACTGACTCCCCTCTATTTCTGTCCTTAACAGGGAAAGTGGATGGGAAGGAAAGATTTGCCACTTCTGCCCCCACCATGTCCACTTGCTCCTCTGGCTGCTTAGGCAGAGCAGAGGCTCCATTTTCCTTGCTTCTCTTGCAATTGTATAAAAAGAGGAAGCTATCCCTTGCTCCCACCTTCCTCTAAACTGCCCTGAAGGGAGAGGATAATTATTTTCTTTATGACTACTACCTCACAGGTGACTCCCCATAGAGAACTATAGGTTAGGAACTGAATGGTTGGAAAGTGGTCAGGCAGAGAGGGACTTGGGAGTGCTGGTAGATAGGAAACTTAATATGAGCCAGGTAGTCAAAAAGGTCAATGGCATCTTGGTCTGTATCAAGAATGGTGTTGCNCTTCCCTCTTACTAGGTTACTATTAATCAGATAATCTACTGCAACTCACAAGAATAAGACCTTGTCAAGGCCGGAGGACAGCAAAGGAGATCATCAAGGCCCAGCACACAGGCAGGGGAGTATCCCCACAACACAGCTGGGGATGCTGGTAAAGGTAGCAGTCCTTGAAGTCCACCTGACCAGCAAGGTTGTAGATACGACGCAACAGAGCAAAGGCAAGGACTTGTGTCAGAGCAGTGCCAACGGCCAGGTGAACCTGCTTAAGGCTGCTGGGGTGTCTAAGTAGGTTAGTTTAAGCTGTATCACTGTCTCTTGCTGGAAGGTTCCCCATTTGACTGCTTGTTTCGGAGGGGAAGTACGCGATGGTGTGTCTCCTAAGGGGTTCCTGTACAAATCCCCTGCTCAGCACTCAGATAAGTAGCTCGTGTCTTAAGGCAGTGTTTATTTCCGAGTTAATTCCTCTCCGTTAGAGGTTATGGAAAGATTTGAGCAGTTCATTCTCAGAAGAAACTGAGGAGGATTCTCTCCTCATAGTCATGTGGAAACCATGAAAGAGGCTGGGTGTTTCCTGTCATGCACCTATCTGATCTTTAAGTCAGAGAGAGCTGTGCAGCTATAGCTAAGGGAAATTCATCCTCCAGTTTTGGAAGGGGGAGCGGTGCTCGCTGTTAATTCTGTGAGCTGGTCTCTTTTAGCAAGTCAATAATTTTAGGACAAGAGGGAATGGTCTGAAGCTCCAAAGAGGGAGGTTTAGGGTAGACATTAGAAAAAAAATTTCTCTGCAAGAGCTGTCCAGCATTGGAACAAGCTGCTCAGAGAGGGGGTTGAGTCGCCATCCCTTGAAGTGTGTAAAAGGCATATAGATGAGGTGCTCAGAGATATATCTCAGGGGTGATAAAGATTCGAGTTAGAGGTTGGACTGTATGATCTTACAGGTCTTTTCCAACCTAGATGACTCTGTGATTCTGTAAAGCAACAAGTGTAATTGCTTTTGTGAAGATAGCATAGATAGGACCCTACATGAGATCACAACCTTGCTACAAGGTGGATTAGGAAGAAAACAAACCAGCATGTTGGAAAGACCACTTGGGAAAAGCAAAGATTGCTCCCTACCTGCATTTCTTAGCAGACTATCTACAGAGTAAATAGAGACACCCATGGGCATGTCAGAAGAAATCAGGTGCATCAGTGTTATAAGCCTTCTCCTTAGTTGGTGAAAAACTCATTGGATCTGCACTTGTTACCTTGCTTTCCCATGGAAACAAGGCTGATAAAAAAGACTAATAAAACCATCAAGTTCCAGTGCACACTGCCTTCAAATGAGTGACTTCTGAATAGGCTGATTGTGATACCAGTCAGGTTGGACAACGAGGGTCAGAGACGGTTATGTCTCAACAAGTCAGCGAACAAAAGCCGTCTGAGTGGTGGAGAGAGACTCTTGAACAGCACAGCTGAAAAACAGCTTTCAAGAGCAAGCTCAGCTCTCATAGAGATGAGAGGATCCATAAAGAAGGACACCCCAACCATAAGACCTTGAGGTGGAACCTAGCACCCACCCCACAAAGCACAAACCCCAAAGAAGGACTGCATTGGTGCTTGCGCCTTCTGGTGCCTTTCCTCCTGTCCAGTCACTTCTGTTCTCTTCCTCTTGGAGACTCCTCTTTTGAGCACAGGGACAAAGTTTCAGCACACGTCCATCTGTGCCATCCTGCTGAACCAAGAGGAAAAATTAAAAAAAACGAAAAAGAATGGAGAAGAGGAAGGGTAGGAGGCAGCTACTTAGGAAAACTGTATCAGATCCAGAAGGCACAGTCGGCAGCTACTGAAAACAAATGAGCATTGCATCGCACCATAGTGAAACTGTACTCAGTTTTTCTCACAGACGTTTCTGACAGATGTGTTCAATACTGCATGTCTCACTTAATTTGGCTCCCTCTCATCTGTTAGCAAGGGATTTTGATTCATGCAATCATGAGCAGATGCGCACCTTTTGTTTGCTGGTGTCTTTCACCCAGCTCTGGGAGTCTGAGGCTGGACAGATCTTTGAGAACAGACATCAAAAGAAGACCACACCACGATTTCTTAGCTGACCAACTGCTCTGCAAGCTACCTTACTTTGAAATGCAGCTTACAGCATCACAGTCATTCATTCCAGGATTGTCTTAACCTAAATGACATCGAGCAGGGAAACCAAAACTGGCTTCTAAAAAAACCAAATACTGTGGTGAATAGTCCAGCAGCAGTGTTACAGGGTGAGAGAACAAGGGCTGCTCAAACATAGTGGGAAACATAGTGGGATGAAATCATTCATGTATCACTTACCCTTTTTGAATTGACATGGAAGAACAATCCATATTTCTTCTCTGATTCCACCTTGAGCAGGCAAGTAGAAAGAAGGAAGCATCTTCTTTTAAGCAGTGTGATCTGATAAGGACTACAGCAATGCAATAAACATGGAGCCACACAGTGAGCTTTTTAGAGCCTGCTTTTCAGAGCAGAACGGCACTTGAAGGCAAACCTCATGGAGTTCCGCAGACCTGACAATGTAGCTATTTGAATGCAATGTGTGATGTTGTCTGTAACCTGCAGCGTGGCTGACTGGTGTGGTACGTGTCACGTTTGAGTGCATTACATTGCACTGCTAATTGACTCTTAATTTCTCTCTGGTGGGTGGTCAAATAAAGTAACGTCCAGATTTATATATGATTACTATCAAAAATGCATTCATGAGCTATTCAATACATTAAGTAAGTTGGGTTGAAGTGGACACAAATCAGCCCTATGATCAAAGCTTTTAGAGTTCAAATCTTTATTTAACCAAGTTTCCTAGCAAGTCCTTTCTTTCACATCGATAATAAACTGTTATACTGAGGTCCTCAAGGAGCAGCAATGAGGCTTGAAATCATAGATAACGATTTTTTCTTCTTTTTGGTACATATTGTACACTGAGAAGTCTTCAGCTTGCCATGAATGTTGCTCCTTCTCATTTCAACGCTCACTTCTCCAGTGTCACTCCTCACCCCTGTCTAGTCTTGGGGTTTGTTTCTTACAGCCCACCTGGTGTCTGTTTCATAAAACACGGTGGCTTAGAGCCATCATCTCTTACCACGCACAATGAGATTTCACTTCCTTCCTGCAACACTTGCACATGCCAGTGTTGTCTGCTTTACTTGGAAAGACTGTCATGGGTGCTGAGGTACACAGAATCTCAGAAAAATGGTGCTCTTTTTTTCCCCATTAGGAGGTTTTAAATGACATGCAAGATGGCAGAGTCTCAAAGTTATGAATCCTCTGACACCCAGTAAGGACCAGAAACACTCTGCATTTGCACTCAGAATGTCTTTTGTATGCTTACTCATGATGCAGGCTTCCAGCCTCTGTCCTAGACTCTCTCCTATTATAAATCAATGTCCTGCTGGTTTGCACAATTGAAGACCTGAGCGAATGAATCAACAGCTTGTTTTTCTTAAACTCTGTTAGAATGCGGAGGCTACACAGACTCCTGCCTGTGTCTTTTGTAAAGATTTTAAATACTAAATCAAAAGTACTTCTAAATTCAACACTACCCTTGCCTCTTCCTTTCCCTTTGAGTAGATCAAGAATATTACACAGCATAGTCCTGCAGCAGGAAGCGATTTTGGCTAGCAGTTGGATAAGCCTCCAGTAGCAGGAAGTTAAGGGATGCATGGCCCAAAGCAGAGAGAACTAGTCTGATTTTTGAACACTGTCCAGCTTTGTTTTATCAATGATTTTCACTAAGTTCACATCTGAAGCAGTGCAGGTATCGACAAAGTAGTTCAACTACTGGTTTGATCCTGAGGTACTGACACAGTCAAAGCTAGGGATGCAACTTAGAGATACCAGCCCGCGAACTTACCCTCAGGACTAGCCTTTCCTACCATCCACATTGTGATCCTTCAGATGGGACTCACATGGGTGCTCTGTGAATGTCAAGCGAGTTACCATACCATAGGGCGAACATGCAGAGGCTGTTTGTGGGGCTCAGGGTGCTGCCAGTCCTCCCTCAAGCTGGTGCTGCACAGCAGAGTAGATCTCAGCAATTACCACAGTCATGGGAGGTGAGGATGTGGTGCCAATCTGCAGCTGCTCAAGGGAAAGTGCATTGAATGCCTCAAAGTGGTGGGAGGCATGTGCAAAGCTGGGCTGAGAAACATGGGTTATCATCAGAGTCCTCACAGTTCTGGAAAAATGGTCTGCTTGAGGGCAACCTCACCTGCTAACCCTGGAAACCCTGGGGATGCAACTGAGCCAGTAGGATCAGTGTGGTGCAAAATATGATAGAGACTTCTTTTTGCTCATGGCATTGTCACGGGACATGAGATTCTTCTGGACCAGTACTCTCTGGAGCCAGAAAGCTGGCAGATAGGTAGTGTGCAAACTTCTCGTGCCTCTCTCCACCCAAAATCGCTACCAGATATGTCAGACGTTGCTGTTTCTGTGTTACACTTCTCTGTGTGCTTGCTCCATGCAGCTCAGTTTTCAGCTACCTCATCCCCTGTTTTACTCAACCCTGGAGGTATCTGCACAGCAGTGACAGTACTCCCAGTTTTGCTCTGCTCCCAGTTATTTTAATCCTGAGCAGAGATTGCCACAAACTACTGCCAGCCCTTTCCTCTATTTCCTTTCCCCTGCAAAAAAACAGGTTATGTTGCAAAAGGAAAACATTCCATCTAAATTTGAAGATCAACTTCTTGTCATAAAGGGAATAACAAGGCAACTCCCAGGGCCCCAGTTCAGCCGTCCGTTTCTGATCAGCAAAGCATTTAAGCACATGTTTACCTGTAGGCTGATAATTATATCTCTTAGACTTCCCAGAGCCATACTTTTCTGCCTCTGGTTTATGGACCTCTAGAGGCTCATGAACTACTTCTAAGGGGGCCTGAAAAGTACTTAAGAAGAGCAAGCTTCTCACCAAGAAGCTTGTTTACCACAGAGAAGGTCCAGACTCCTGCTGAGGGAATGAATAGACTGAGGACTGCTGCTTGAGAGAAGAGCAGGTCTGACCGAGCCAGGCCAGGGGCTTTAACAAGCTGGGATGCAATCTCACCCAAGGGGCTGAGACCTCAGCGTGTCTAAGTATGTCTTTATGGTATCTTGCAAACTGATGCTAACTTTTTCTGGAGGCAATATGACATAATGCAATCAGCTCCAGATCCAACATGGAGCAGTGGTGGAGCACAGGGCTGAGTCTGAGCTAAGACACGATACTGAGGGATGGGCATCAGCAGAAGCCTCCAGGTTGGGACTTGTGTCAGCTGTTTTGGAGCAAAACCAGAACATACTGTCTGCCTGCAAAATATCTTATGGACACCTCCTTAGACTGAAAGCTGTGGAAAGCCTGGTGTTTCTCATCTTCTTTGCCGTCTGAACAGAAATAACGAGCTGCTCATTTTTGCCAGGATAAAGTTTTATCAGATCCTTTCCTCACAATGCTGATCATGAAAAGGCACCTGATTTCAGCCCTGAGGGCATTGTGCCCACTTCTGCTCTCACTTCCTCCTTCCATGCAACCCCAGCAAAAATAAGAAGCCTATGAGAGTTTAGCTAACCTAATCTTACTAAGTAAATGTCCCATGTCTGCGTTTTATCGATCCATCTATAAATGTGCATACGAAAGTAGGTAATTCGTGCTGAGATTTACTAAAAATACGTCTAACTCACCTTGCGTTTTAACTGGCCATTCAAATTGCCTTCAGAAATCTATTATGTGCAATATCATTTTTATTTTCAGTGCAAAGGAGATTTTTTTTTCCTCCCAGTCAGTCAAGTTACTGTCTACTTTTATAGAATAAATTGCTATAAATTAAGTTAGCAGCAGTATAAACAGAGGTAATAGATCCCTGTCTCTGCAGCGGCAGCTGACAGCATTATGAAAATGTAGAATGTCTATTTCTGAGTTTATTCTGATGCTGATGAGTTTGCACTGATGTTCGTCTCTCTCATTTTTCATTTTATCACCTCTAATGCAGTGATTTTCCCTTCGCGAGCTTCTCCTTCCTGAGGTTTGATTTAGTCAAGTAAATCCTAAAGGTTATTTTTAAAATGAACTATAGGAAAATGCTTAGAGTTGGCAGAGTGGGTAATACTCAGCCTTTTGTTTGAATAACAAACCTTTGTTCTGAAATAATAGAAGTTGCTGTCATTGAATGCATTCAGTCCAATAAAAGTATAATCCATTTTCCCCTAGAAATCTGCTCATAATAGAAGAGAACATGTATTTTTGCTTCAAGCCCATTTCAAACTTCCAACCTGTGCTGGAGGACAGCATGGAGAAAATTAAGTAGGAGGGAGAATGAGGAAGTAAAAGTTTGCAGCCTTAAACATGTGTCTGTGTGTGCAAATACATAAAATGATCTCCTTTTCTACTTACTATCTTTCCACATCTCTGGCCACATTAAGAAGGCCTTAAAAACAGGTGGAACAGCACCAATTTGGGTGATTCCTTCCACTGCCAAACTATAACAGGAACACTTGTGGGAATAAGGATTCAGCCCTTAATCTTGTGAAAGTTTCCAGAGGCACCAACCCTTGGTATCAATAACAAAAAATAAATTCAGTAATTTCACAGGTTACATAGGAGGTGACCTTGGAAGAGTCTCTATCCAAGAACATGTTTGACAACCCTGAATTTGAAAGCCTCTGTCTGCCTTTTGCTGAGCATGGCAGCATTTTTGATTTTGTGAGGTTCTGGTAAAGGTGGTTTTGTAATTTCTGCCAAGAGCCATGTCCTTTCGAGTAGGTTTGAACGCAGTTCCCTTGATCCATTTCCAGACCTAAAACTCCATTAAAAGGAGCTCTTCTAGGAAGAATAAAAGTGTGGGTTGTTTTTTGTTTGGTTTGTGGGTTTTTTTCTGTTAAAAGAAGCACACCAGAAGAATCACCACAACCCTTCCCTCTACCCGCTGCACTAGAGCTCAGCTTGTCATTGAAGCAAGCAGGGAAAGAGCTCTTGGACCTATGGAGACCAGATCCTGACTACCAGGGGAAACTTTCTCCTGGTTTTGGCACTGACATCTGAATGGTTCCTGAAGATTGCTCAATTTCAATGAGGTTTCTTGGGAAAGCACGCAAAACAACACAGACACTGTTAGCCAGTCTTTCCTGTCTATGCACCAATCCATCAGGCTGCTATGGAGCCTCAGGGTCTAATGGTTGTAGTTGGGATACAGCCTGGGAAATACTATTTTTCAAATGCAATTCCAGATTGGGAAACCTGAGGATTGTCCCAGATCAAAATTATTCTGAATTTTGTAATCCTTCTAGGTATTTCTCTTCTCTTAGCATTTTGTTTTTTAGCATGTTGTTGATCAAAACTGACCTCAAAGGTGGAACAATAGCAAATAGCACCACTGAAAAGATTCCTATTAGCTAGTTTCATCCCTGAGCCATGCAGACAACATCTGTTGATACTATAGGTCACCTCTGCTCTTAGCCAAAGATGTTAATTACCTTCCATTACCTTGGTAGTGTACAAAATACCAAAATAATGCACCTGTTAGCATGTGTATATATCAGTGTATGTAAGCTACAAACAAGGACAATTCTTGAGAAAAACAAAGAATCTGGAGAAAAAAATAGAGAATCATCCTTTAAAACCCAGATATCGTAGAGGCACCAAATGGAGAACATAAATCTCTTCCTGAGGAAAAGGCAAGTATTTTCTCAGTAGGTATAGCTGCCTTTGCACATCCTGCAAAGCTGGGAACTGTGGCTACAAGAGGCACTCAAGACCATGTACATGTGACCAGGAGTTTAGGGCAAGAAGAGACCAAAAATGACTCTGCTGCCATCTGGTGACTTCTGTAGTCATTTGAGCTTAAGGAAAGATGCTGTAAATCTTTGCAGGTAGCATTAGCTTAGCAGCACAGGGTAATACGTGCATAAACTGAACTTAGCTGTGGTGAAGAGAGGAATACGGTTAAAAAATCAGTGCTGGATGTTTTCAGAATATAATGAACATAACGTTGTGTAGACCCACGTTCAGCCCAAAAGATATTGCTGAGACTTTATTGCTGGCATTGACTGGAGCAGGAACATTTAAGAAATGCTGCAGTTGACATTTATGTGATCATTTGTCTCCCAGGAGCATTTCTTGACAAGTTCTCAGAAGCCAATTTTTTCTTTTATTCTGGGACATGGCAGGGCTCTGCTTTCCAGAATGGCACTGTTTAAATAAAAATCCATTTGCAGCTACAGTAATTACACTATAGTGAACACCGAAATTTCTACCCTTGTTTAGAGCTGTGCTCCTGGACTCCAAGAAACACAGAAGCAAGGATGTCCACTGTCTCCTTTTGCCATATGGAAGAAAGCTTCCTTTCATCAGTTTTTTTCCTCTCCACTAAATTCTCTTCTCTTCTTGTTTCATGGAATACAGTGATTAGTGGTCACGCCTTCTCCTGCACTGTACCTTATATGATGTACATTTCTCATCCCTTCTCTTCTTCATCTCTTCAATAATGTTTCAACCTTTCTTTGTATGGGAGTTTTTCCATCCAAAGACTCATCCTGGTGGTCTGACTCAACCACCCTCTCCTCCTCCGTTGGAAGTGATCTAAATGGAACTGAAAACTCCTGCTGAAGGCATAGCATTGATTTGTATAATAGCACAGCAATATCCCACATCCTATACTTTGTGCATTTTGCTTCTCTTTAACCACTAATTTTGTCCATCCACAGAAACTATTCATTTGCTGAATGTGCTGAAAATATGCAAACGCGCTTAATAGAAAATGAACAATGTCTGCTACTTTTCTTCTTGTTTGATCTTAGACGCTTTCCTCATCCTCCCACCTATCAGAGCTTATAATTTTCCAGTGCTATTTTCAGGACAAATGTATCTAAAGAGTCCTAAATTTCACCTCGGTAATAGGATTGTTAAAACCAAATATAGAATGATCCAAATAAATATATACAGGTTTTAGCCCAGCCTCACTCATTTTACTAGAACAGTGCTGTGGGAGTGTTTTGAGCTGTGCTAATTTGTGAATTTCTTGGTAATAATCATCTTTTCTTCAGGTTCCCTCAACTGGAAACTAATGCATTTCAAGGAGGAAAATGTGAAGAAAGCAGCAACAACTGAAATAGACTCAGTGGGGGAGGTTTTCAGATTTGCTTTTTATTTGGTCATTTATTTCTTCAGAAAAAGCAAGCGGCTCAACTAAATAAAAAAGAAAACTCCTTGCTTATGAAATCTAGCAGACAATACAATGGTCTCTCAAGTGATGTGGTAAAAGCTTCCACTACCTGAGACATTTAACCGTAAATTGAATTTAGGGCCATAAAACATCCCATTTTTCTGTGCTCCAAGTGTAGCACGAATACTCAATAGTCTTACCAGGATGGTACTGTTAAAAAAATAAATGAGTTATGACTGGGAGGTACCCTGATACAATCTCTCTACTTCTCTCTACATAAGTACTCTAAGTGTTACATCCTTCACAGAAATGAACCACAGCTTTTTTTTCCCCTTGTTTGGAAGGCCCACAGTCTGAAACCTTAACTTCAAACCATCAAATTCTCCCCCAGGTTTCTCACCAAAACAAATGTGGGGCACGCAGACCTGTGTGCCTTATTTGGGACCAGCACTTCTTGGGAGAACAATTTATATTGTATATATTGTACAGGCTGGACTCGATGATCTGAGAGGTCTTTTCCAGCCTTAAACATTCTGTGATTCTGTGTACAACTGAGTAGTACACAGCCCAGCCTTTCTGTAGGTTTCTGATGTAGATTGCACTGAAAATGTTCTCATTTCAACTCTATCCCAGGTTTTTACTTGTGTTTCAGACTAATACTGTCTTCACACATAATAATTAAGCTCAGCTTTATGACTTCTTTGTCTGCTTGGTGCAAAGTATAGTTAAAATTCATCTTATAGAGGTCTTCCACTCCTCCATCTTTCCTAGCATTTAACTCAGTCATAGCTCAGACTACAGACTTCCCAGTTAGATAGTTCTCTTATACAAATGTCACAATGCCACAGGTTCTTATTTTCAGGTTCTCCTGTAACCCAAGAAAGTGAGCTTGAGTTAATACTTATTTCAGCTTGTAGCACAGTGAGAGGTGAGTCTTCTTTAAGCAAGTTTGTTAACAAATACCAGTGCAACCACACACAAAGTCCCTGACCAGCTATATTTACCCCAAGGCCAAGGACTGGCTGCTTTTTGGATAGCTTGGGAAAGGTGAAGCGCACTTTCTTTTTCCTTTGACTGATGATTCCCAGAAAGTCTCAGCACCCCAAGGCCTTTTCATCATGATGTGTGTCCCTGCACACATAAGCCAAATGAGCAGGACAAATATTCTCTCTCTAATAAATGTCACGACCATCTCCCATGTTCCTGCTTCTGTAATTTCATCCTGTATTCCACTTGCAAATGCTCCAAGTCTTGTGGTCTGTTTGGCACAATATAGCAAACAGTTAATTTTTAAGACAATTAAAAGTGAATATAAATCTAGTATCATCTCAGTTTTGGGTCAAGCAGGCAGCTGGCCTGTTCATGGAAAGCAGTAAAAGGAGTATCTGCATTTAAGTAGCAGACGGATCACAGCTGCGTGTTAAGCACCCGCTGGCATCTTGTCTATCAGGAGAAAAAGTAGTGTAGGGAGGAAAGAGAAAAAAGAAGAGATGAAAGATGGTACAGCCCTGAAGTAGCTAGGGCATGTTGGAGGAAAAAAAAAAATCAACACAAGATGAAGGTCAGGTCCAGGCCTCACATGATCAGCATCTCAAAGCCTCCAGCGTGATGTGGTGGCACACTCTGCAAGGTGATATCACAGAGTGCTACCTACCTGAGACAACAGTTCTTCCTCCACTTTATATGTGCTGCAGTCACAGAGTAGACTTATTGCTAAGCAGGCTCTGTCCTGGTCCCTAAAAGGTCGGGAACAAGCTGTGTGTGTTCATTGTTTGCCATATCCCCCTGTGACTACAGAGGAAATTACAATGCAGACTGACCCTTGATGTTTTTTCAGCATCAGAAAGTTGTATCCAAAGGCTTTAAGAAAGTAATCCACTCTTCTCACAACAAAAAAGCCCAAATAAAAACAAACCACCGGAAAACAGTATTTTCTCTAAAGACAGAGAAGTATTACAGGTGAGACCTCTGAGCAAACTATGCCCATTACCACTCACCCAGCTTCGGGGAAGAATTCAATGTGAGCAAGCTCAGAGCAGGGCTGCTGGCATGAGGAGAAGAAGGAGGCCACCAGGTAGGAGGGAATTAGGAGAGCACGCCTTGTTTAGCTTAGCAAAATGAGAACTGAGAGTAGGTATGACGGCTCTCTATAAATACATCAGAGCAAAAACAGCAACAAGAGACAATAATTATATTAGCTAAAAGAAAATGTTGGCACGGAAACAAATGGATGTAAGCTAACCATGAATAAATTTAGGCTGGTAATCAGGAGACAGTTTCTAACTATCAGATAAAGGAGAATCTGAAACAGCCTCCCAGTGAGCATTGTAGGAGGGAAGGGGGATGAGACTTGATTGCTTGTGAGATAAAGATCGATCAGTTTACAATAGATATGGAATGACAGTGGGCCAGCAACAGCAGAGAATAGCACCCAGTGACCCAGTTCATCTTGTCTAGTACTGTGACCCTGAAAGCATTGTAAATACCTGCTGTGTAAACGGCTGCGACATACAAAATGTCTCGCAACACCACCAATTTTGCCCAGCACATACCACTGGGCAATGCAGGTGGGTGCACAAAGCACCCTTTATTATTCCTCACAAACCACAAATGCCAGTGCATCTTCTTATTGCCGTTGCCATGCCCCCAAAGAACTTTGGGACTCTGGAGCCCTTTCCACATGTCACCTCTTGTCCATATTTTTGCAACAGGTCCACAGATCGTGGCATGTCACAGCCTTGAGGTTGGCATTAGCCCAACTGGCATCCCAAGAGTCTTGCAGGCAGCACTGTCCTGTTGCCAGCCTCTACAACCTCCACCGCCACTTTGTGGCTGTTCAGGAAACTGAAGTCTTCTGCTCTTCCCAGTAGTTCTGATCTCCAGCTATAATATCTTTAGCCAGAAGCAGAAGTAATAGGCAGGTTTGATCCACAGAAACAGCCATGACCTGTACACATTATTTGAAGAGAAATTTTAGCAATATAGTCATTTCTGTTACTCAATGCAGGACAGACACTGAAGTTGTGATTCTGTCATAAACAGAAAACTGTAGGAATGAAGCAGCCCAGCATTACTGGCTTTTTTGTGCACGTGAAGAATCATGCCACTGCCTAAATAGAGAGGAGCACGTCAGTCTGGCCTGTACAAAAGAGAGCCGTAACAGAGAGAGTCAAGGTATGAGAGGTGGAAATAAATTATCAGATCCAAGTTAAAAACTTAAAATGTAAAACAAGAATACAGATAGAGCTGAATGTCTGACATCTTATGGGACCAGGAATTGTGGTCAGCAGACCAGCAAGGTCCCGAGGGAGCAAGTATGGAGGGAGAGTTGAGCACTGAAAGCAGTGACATAGGCCCTGTATGACTCCATGAAACTCATATTAAACCAATTCTACCTCCCTGGCAGGTGCTGAGGAGGAGGAGATCAAAATCAGTAAAAAGAGGCAAATCTGATGGTGACGAATTGCCTGCATTTAGCCTTTTCCCTATGTATATTGCGACAGTGCCGTCCCTTTCCCTTTGCCTAACCACACCCAGGAGCACACTCTTCCTCTCCAGCCCCCACTAACCCTCCTGTCACACATGGTACTGTTACCCCACCTGATGGACAAAGACACTGTCCAAATACCTCTCTCAGCATGTACACACACAGGGTGCAGCGCTAGGAGCAGGGGGAGAAGGCGTGTCCCCACCACATGACAGATGCTGTGGCTCTGGGGAACATTTAGGCTGTTGTACTGACATTACAAATGAATGCACTCATCCTTGTGGCTTCACTAATGGCTATTTTCCCAGCTGAATAGGCAAGAAAATGAATGCATTCTGAAAAAAAACCAACACAAAATAAAAAAAAACCAAAAAACACCCCAAACCACAACACAAACAAAACAAACAAAAAAGACCCCACAAAGACAAATAGGAAGCAATTTAAGTAAATCCCCAACACTGAAACAAAGCATATAACAAATCTTTTCAAATATTGCTTCTCTGAGGAAGCAAGTCCTTGTATTCAAGTAGGACTCGTTAGCCTTGTTTATAAATAAGACTACGGAAATTATACGGCTGAGGTAATTGGCAAGCAAGGTCCATTCCACCTAAAGTCCACTGTAACATTGTGGTCATTTCCGCCTCATTCATAGCCATAAGCCTTCAAAAATATGTTTATTTTTCATAGAACCTATTCAAATGTAACAAGCCTTGCTTCCTCTTTAAGGGCAGCTTAGTAGCTAGTAACATACAAGTGCTGTAGTATGCACAGAAAAGAGCAGCACCATCTCAAAGCAAAGCAGGCTTTTCATGGATGGGGGGGATCAAAGGTTTTAATTCAGGTCCCACTCCTGTTAATGCCAAATCATCTTGAAATCTAGGAAGAAATTATGGGAATATGGGGCAGGAGTGAAAAGAGATTTGTGAATTGCAAACCACAACAGGAAGAATTGATAATTGTTCTTGGATTACGCATACGAGCGTATACACACGTCCTAAAGCATTCTGCACAGGCAGGAACATTTCACACAATATGTGTCTTGCTGCCAAAACACCTGATGCAGCATACCATACACCCTTTTTGCAGCTTCTCTCCCTGGCTTGTAGGCAAAAGAACACAAGATGCTCTGAACAAAAGGAATAAGCAATATTCTCACAATAGTCTGAGACTGACAGGAGCTGCACTTCAGGTCTTAAAAACTATGGGGACTGTTTGATTTTCCAATCCCTCACTACAACCTCTTAAATTTGAGTGTACAAAGAAACAATTCCGTCAGGTGTTAAGGATTTGAACAGGCTATGACTCTCTTAAATTCGTTATCAGCGTCCTGACATTTTCCCTACCTGGCCTGTATAATCTAGGTACACTCTAAAGGGATCCCTGGGTTTTCTACAAAAGGGAAAGACTAAGCTGTTAGAAAGCACCCAATAAATGCGTGTGGTTTGTGCTGACTGGTTCCCTTTATGAGCTCTGAAGAATGGCAATGATTGAAAAGAGTTTCTCTGAGCACTTCTGTGCTGATGAAAAGTGCAGTAGGAGGGACTACATGCTGCTGTTGTTACTACTACAATTACTATCATTATGATGATGATGATCGTTCTATGGGAGAAAAGGAGCATGGATAGATCTCACCAGGGGAAGTCTAAGTAATTGGTGCTTCAGTGGCTTCACGTGCAAGCATCCTGCTTTATGCTGATTTTTGCAAATCACCTGCAAATTCATTGTTTCCTCCACACACAGTCACTGACACAATCTAATACCTATGAACCATCCAGCACTAAAAACATTAAACTGCAGGGAAGCTGAAATCCTTTCTCATTTTGGAGAGCAGAATATTAAACATACCATCCCCATATTTGCTAGCTATCATTATCAAATGCTTGCCATCATCAAATACCAGGCTAATTTAGGCTCTCAATTTTCAAAACAATCTGTATTCCCATTCCTTCAGGCTGCACCTCACCTCTCCCAACCACACTCATGGGTTATGCTGACTTGCTCCCTTTCTGTCTCCACCTGATCCATACGCCAAGTGCTCCCAGGAGTTAACTGTTGTTTCCATACAGTCCATAATACAATCAAGAAAGTTGAAGACTATAAAATCCTGGTGACGGGAGATGTGTTTTTATTGTGCTGTGCATTGCCAAATGGGTTACGGATACATCGCTAGGACTCCTAGACCTTCATCAATAATCAGAGGTAAAGAGCAGGTTTCAACTCTGTCAAGGTCTTGGTCATAAATTTGCAGAGGTACTTGTCCACTTGGGTAACTCCTTCCTGGGTTACGGGTTGGAAGGCAAGGTGTGATTTTAGGGAGAGTTTCACCAGCAGCAGGTATGCATGTCTACACATGTTGGGAACATCTGCACAGGCCTTGTGCTCAGTCTAGGGCCTGGTGGGTTTATACTCTGATAGTGCTACAGCTGCTGCACTTGCAGATGTTGATCTGCGCGTAGAGGCTGCACCCCTCATTTTGGATCAAGCTATCCTTTGACACAGCGTAACAGACATAGGCCTCTATCCTCTTCTAATTGCTTTAGGCCCTACTGTACCACAAACAATCAATGTCATGGTTATGTACTTGTTAGCACACAAGAGCATCAGCAGGACCAGAAGGTGGATCTGGGAACCAGCACGTCTGTCATGGGTCTGGTTTCACCTTAGGCATGGCTGGGAATTGTAGCCTGCAGACAGCATGGGCCTGTGAGCAGCCTCTGACAAAGAGTCACATGTCTGTCTGCACCTAAATAAAAAGAGGACTCCTGAATCAGTGGAGATGATGGGATTTAACGTAAGAGTGAAATGAAGTTTGTTGGACAGGTTCATCCTGAGCAGAGTGAAGAAAGGCTAACCTGGTGGGGAAAAGATTTGTCTTTTCTGACTAGATTGTTTCTTGAGCTTTTTTATGTCTGTCTTGAATCCTTTGCAGTAACAGATGAGCCCTTTAGAAGATGCTGGGGGTGATCTACCTTTCTCTTGCCTGCCACCTTTGGACAGTTGATTGGAAGTGTGTTGTTCAGACATGCTTAGCTCAGGCTGGCTCTGCACCTTGCCATGCACCCACTCGATTCCTCAGGCAGTCAGACAGGCTTACAGATGTGCCTGCATGAACAATCTCACAAAAGTGCTGGCTCTGTAACTACTTGGTAACACGGTATCGCCCTTCCCCATTAGCACACTGTGGCAGACGCAAGCAGCCAACAACTGACCCAACACTCCACGCCCAGCCAGGGCAGAGACTCATCACTTAAGGAAAGGGATGATGAGTGGGGAAGCTGTGCCACGACAGCACGGCACATGCACACATAAAGAGGACGCTGTGCCAAAGGCAGGGGCGATGTAATAGAAGGTACATGTTTTGTTCATAAAGCTACCTAATATGGGTAATTGGTTGTTGTGGAGACATATAATTTGTTTATAAAGTTATAGTTGGTTGTTATATCATATGGAAAGATGGAACATATTGTGATAAACATTACAAAGGTTCATGAGTAGGTTGCTTGGTTGTGTTTGTTATTAAAGGCTGTGGCGACATGTATGGGGAAGAGTGTTCTGGAATGTAATGACTTTTTGCTATTGTAGAATTGCTTAAGCAGGCTAATCAGTAACCGCAGAAGTAGCGGGAACATTGTACAGCATTCAGGGTTGTGAGTGGGCCGTCTGATGGAGGAGCACGCCAACTTGAGGTCAGGGGGCAGACACCTGAGAGGGAGGAGGACTTGCACCAACCAAACAATGAAGAAGGACTAAGAACCCAAGCAACAGGACAAGACATGCGCAGAGAACACGGATGTAACCCGGATGCCATGGACTATAAAAGGGGATGAGGCTTGCAGGGGGCGCGAGCCATTGGTAGAGC
>WEIS01040880.1:0-10444 GCA_013389965.1 Todus mexicanus
AAGCAGTAATAGGAGATAAACCAAACTACAGTGTTTGTCATGGGCGTTAATAAACAGGTAGTCTTATCTAAAAATTCTTTTAACTAAATGTTTGTCTCCTTTTGTTTTTATACTCACTAGGCATAATTGCCCACATTCCTTCAGAAATCTAATTCTCTGAAGTGCCTTGAAGTCTTAAGCCTCATTAAAATAGACCTAGATGCAAAAGGGGAAGGTGTTAACTTTGATGGTGGAACTTCTGTGTCATTTAGGTAATTTGGATATATTTATGTAACCTTAAGATATGAAGGAAGCTACACTCCAAGTCGTCAACAGTATAGAAGAAACACAGGCTTAAGATAACAAACGTAGTTTTCACTGCTTTGGAAATCAATGAAAGAATTGGACAGTTGCAGTACACCACACTGTTTTCAAATACTGGTCTGATGCACTCCTTTATAATCCCAAGTAAATGATGCTACAGGTAAATTACGCTACAAATAAAAGTCAGTTTTCACTGAGAATGTTTAATAGAGGATAAATGTGGATTCTTCACACAGGAGTTGTGTTTCAGAGGATGTTTTAAGAACTGGTTTGAAATTATTCATAAATGGTTGCTGCCATCGCTGGTAACATGCAACAGAGCGTCTCAGTCACAAAACAGCCTGAAACTTATTAAGATCTCAGTATTATTGACTTCAGCTGGAAACTGTTTAAATCTGGGATTTGACTCATATTTAGAAAAAGATCTAGCTGGAAAGTGGCCATTGTCCCAGCTACCCATCCTACTCAGAGTTTCAACCACAATGAAAAAGAGGTTTAAATGGGATTGACATCCAGTCCTCGACTGCTGTTATTTCCAGCATGATATATTAACATATGATTAGCATTAACATAAAACCACTACCAGTTTCTGTTTATGACTATAGGACAAACAGTAAACAGTGGTAATTCAGATCTCTGACCTGCTCAGCCACTCCTGGGAGAGGGATAGTCATGGATGCAAGATGTCTCAGCTATCCCAGCTGAATTGGCCAATGAACACAAGCCTGAGGCTTTTTAGGAATTGTGTTGTAAGTCTGTTCTACTGGAGCTGGAGGTATTCATGTAACAGCTCCATTCTAAGAGATCACGAGTTCCCAGACAAGCAAGTAAGTCAGTCCTAATTAGACTGGAATTAGGGCTGACAGTATATTTCAAAGGTCTAATTGTTACAGTCCTTGCATAAAAGATGCAGATGCTGAAAAAATTTGAAATTAAAAAAAACAGTGAAAGATCTGACAATAGCTGATCTTGCTGGTGACTCAGGTGTTTCTTCTGCTTCTTTTTATCTTTTCCTGGGGAGTCCTGTTACGGCTGTAAGGTAGCAGCTCTGGGCTATGTCCTTGCAAATCACACCTACCACTCATTCCTTCCTTACTTATTCATTGTCTCATCACTCATTTACTCCCATCTATCCATTTGATAATGTCATTCACTACCTACTTCAAAATTATCTCTTCATCCACTCACTGACTGAGATAACTCAAGGAGTTTTCTTTTCTGCTTTAAACTTGGTTTTCCTATACTCTGGAGAGTTTCCTGTCAGAAGTGGACCTGCAGAAACCTGTGGAACTTGGGAATGGACTGCTTCTGGCACAGTCCTCATATCTCAGAAATGCCTGTGTGCAGAGATTTTGATCCTCTCCATTTCCCTCCCTATTGCCATTGACAATCAGAAACTGCATAGGAGAAGGATGAACTTCTCTGCTCCCATGAGATTTTTCACTCACTGCACTTACAAAGCATGTGCTGGCCTCTGAAATGCTCCAGACTAAATTACTGGCTAAGGTTAGTCACAAAAATAAATCACTATGCTTTTTATTAATCATAAGGTTTGAGCTTGAGCATTTTCTGCAGTGTATCCCCCTCAAAATTATTTTATAGACAAACCCCAAAATGTTAAAAATGAAACTTTTTGGACTTTTAACCCCAACATGAGCATTTTTGGTGGTCAAAGGTTCAAATTATTTCGTACCAAAAAATATTTTCTAGCACTAAACCTACTCCACACTTCCAAAACTTTAAATAATACTTCAGTTTACAGAACTTTATAGCTTTATGCTTTTCTTCAACAAAATTTCCCTTTAATATACAATATTGTCCATTTTTAATAGAAGTCTTCTAGCCGTCATTGTTATAAAGAATGCCCAAGGCTCAAGAACAAACATAAATACAAAGAACTTCAAATTTATCACATGTAAAATTTGATCTTTAAGCCAATCACATTAATTTTTGCTTGTCTCATGATTCTTGACTGCTGTGATTAGTAACACTAAATAGAAACTCATTAAAATGCACATTTTTCTACGAATGGCCTTAAAATCCAACTTTCTTCTTCTAATTTCTATATACAAAAGTCCTTTTAAGGTTGTGAGAATGTCACCTGTGGCCCACCCCTCTCCACCTCATTTCCTGGCTAGTTCAAAAATGATTTTTCATTTCCAGTTTCCAAAATACTTATCTGAATAAAATGAACAGGACAGTAGAAATATTGTCTGGCAGCATATTTGAGTTTGAGAGAAATTTTCCTCGAGACTGAAGAAAATGAGAGCAAAAATCAAATTTGAATGAAACAAAAGAGAGAGGGATAATTATGGACTTGTTGCCACCATTTCATCTTCCACTTGTAAAATGCAAATATAATCCCATTGAGTTGTTTAAAAGAACACACATCTGAATTACAAAAGGGCATGTGCCATAGCCTTCTGAATAATCATGTTTGCTTAGGATCAATATATTGAAGGAGATGTGTCAGTCACTGTGAATGATACAATGTGCTGTACATCTGTTGACAAAATGTATTCCTATTTACAGAGCTGGACCCTGGGTGCTTTACATTCCCAGGTATAATGCATATCCACGTTTACCATTATTTCAGTTTATAAATATGCTGATGAATCACATTCTGTGACTATGGGTATCTAACATTGACTTACAGGCAGCTAGAAGCCAGATTTTTCTCAAATTCCCTGGGAAAGGAAGAGGTGGATTCATTCACACCTTCTCATTAGTGAGGTGGCTGGGCTGTGTCACTGGAATTGGGTTCTAGTCAACAGGCTCCTGCTTGCTGTGGAAGTTTCCTCACTGGTACTACCTCATACACGTGATACAGCTGCCTTGGGTGATCTAAGAACAAAGAATGAGTTTGTCTTTTCCAGCTTCACCTCCCATGCTCAATGGCTCTTCTCCATCTCTTTTCCACTATTCCTCATTGACACTGTGGCGGTTGCCGTACTTCATTACGTGCTCCACTCTACAACCCCAATATGAGTGAGTACAGCAAAGCTTGTATAAAGCAACTCCTTCTCCCTCACTGGAAGAAAATAAATCAAAGCAAAGTGTCCCATGGAGTCACTGTACCAGGGAGGCCAAGCTGACCTAAGTGTCTTTACCTTCAGGTACCACCACCTCGCTACCTCTGCTACAGCTTTGCAAGACAGGTTTTGACTTTGCCCTAGGACAAGAGCTGTTCTTGCCTGTAAATAATATAAAAGAAGTCCACCAGATTTTCAGGCTTTTGACTGTTGGTTATCTTTTTTCTGCTGGAACAATAGCAGGAGGAGACACTTCTCTGATAACATTATCTTGCTTTACACATCAGAACTGCAGTAATAGACAGAAAGCTTGCAAATCATAGGCTGAAGCTTTGAGGCAGTGAAAAGTTTTGAGTGAAATACATTTGACTTTGTCGAAAAGCCCCTAGCAGACCATACATCGAAAGTCCCAGGAGCCACGTGGCAGGTTGTGTGGGGAGCAGAGTCCATCTGAACTAACCTGAGCATGGCGTCTCTCTGGGCTCAGCCAGAAGGTAGGGAGGTCATTTTTAGCTTGCTGAGGGGAGCTACTGCTTCTGGCTGCTGGGAAGAGCCCGAGCAGGAGTCTTGGCTCTGCTCCCTGGCTGGACTCACACACAATGAGCCCATAAGGGCTCTGCCAACTCCCTGCTGGTGTCTGGCTGCTGGCTGGCAGATGTAAACGGCTCCTTAGCTGGAGAGTGACCATGGTATTCAAAGCCAACACACATACACACACACAACGAATATTTTTATTCCCTCATATAAATTGTTCGACATTTGCTGTCAATTATTTGCAAGAAGTTAAGGTTTAAAAGCCTTCTGCAGCCTTTTTCTAGCTCTTCCCTCCCCACCACCCTCAAAATACATCATTAATCTTGTTTTGGCTTTGAGCATTTTGCATTTTATTAGTTTTATTTAAGGTGATAGATATCTGGCTGCTGGTACTTCATCTATCTGACAGGAAGAAAATTTTTATTTTCCCAGGCAAATGTTTTGCCTCACACATAGGTTGTCCTGTTAGCAAAAGAGGTCCTGATTTCCCCAAAACTGGAAGTCCTCTGACCTGGCTTTGCCTGGGACTCAGAATGAGCATGATTGGCATTTTGGCACTACCAGGAGTCTTGCCTGAGTCAAGGACAGCAGGAATAGGCCAATGTTTGTCCAAAAAGTGTAGACGGCAACACTGTTCTTCCCCAGCCTAAGGGTACTAAGAGTTATGTGAAAGTTAAAGTTTTGTTTATTATTTTGTTGCTTGTAAAATCAGCCATTAGCAGGGGCAGGAATTTGGTTCTCTGTTTCCACTTCCTGCAGAAAACAGGGACAAACCCTTTGATTTAATATGATATCTCTCATGGCAGGCAACATGACTACTCCTTGTTTCCCTGGCTAAAAGAGCTTCTACGTAATTTAGAAAATCATTGACTTCACTTGTTTCTGTTCTTCTCAGCATTCTCATATCATGACAATTACAGAAGCCTTTTATTTTCTGTTTTCTTCCCTAATTTTACTGTCAACATACCAGAATGAGGATAACAGCTTTAGAAACTCTACTTAGCATTTTGACATATTGAAGATACCCACTCTTTGAAGTTAAGGGGAATGAGTTGTTGAATCCCCAGGTAACTTGTAATTTCATACAAATAGTATCTTCAGGGTCTGCAGAATCTATTTCAGCTCATATTTATTGCTTGATTTGTTTCATTTCTTTTCTGAGATGGAAGGTGGCCTTCTCAGTTTGCTACTACCACTGTGAAGTGTCTACCAGCCAAGTACTTAAAATTAAAACAATACACAAAACATCTACACAAAACTCACTGCAGGGAAAATATTTGATTCCAAGTCTGCACAGACATGGAGAGGAAAAGGGACTAAAAATTGCCAAGTGACTCAGTGTTGTGGAATAAAACTGTACACAGGTGTGCTCCCTAAATGCAGGCTCCCTTGAAGATGGGTTTTGGTGTCAGCAATCCAAGTGTATATTTTCTCCAAGCAACACCATATCTGGCTTGCATCAGTGGCTTTTGACAAATGTATTTAATCTTTGTCACCTTGTGGTCGGGTTATAGATAAAACTTACTGCCAAAACGATCTTCCTATTGCCCCAACATAAATCCTCACAACTACTCCTGATTTTCACGCTATGATGTCACTCATTTTAAACCTGAAGATGCAGATCATACACAAAGTTAGTGTCTGCTCAGTTTTGCTGTTGAAGGCTGTTCACTTCAGAAACAAGTAGTTCCATGAATTCACTGAAAAGGGAGGATTAATATAATGGATGAAACCCTTTATTAATTTAAGCTCCTATATCAGTGTTCTGTGCATTTTATTACTGCTTGGGTTTTTGCTGCCTGCCAACCATATCTCTATTTGAAGCTTTGAAACCTCAGAAGGGATGTCCGTAACCTCAGTAGCATTACTCTCTGCTGGTATGACTGGAATGTTGGCCCTGCACAGGGAAACTGTGTCTCTCCTTGTTAACTCCTACTGATAAAGCAGTGCATGAAAGCCATTGATACGTCTTGTACATAAATGAATTAGGTTTGTTTGAACTGGAAACTGTCACAGCTCATTGGCCATTTATTAATTTACCAACAAAAATGTAAACGGTGGAATTTAGGAGCCAATGCATCACAGAAATGATACATCCCGGTGCAAAATGTGTTGTAGAAACTTTTCTTTGTGTTCTTTCATGTTGTCTGAAGGAAATACATACATAACACAAACTTCTGTTTAGTTTTTTTCACCAGCTGTCTTTCAAAGTGCCTCTATATTTAAATGTGAACTGCAAATCTTTAACTAAAATGTAAAGTTCTTGGCTACAATAGCAAGAAATATAAGAAAATATATTTCAGATTGGTGACAAATGCTGTTTAAATTCATATATATTCTATGTATAGTGAGTTACTATTTGGCTGTCACTGATTATTTACAGATATATATACATATACTTCACCTTCTACTGAAATCACTGTGAGACTACCTTTACTTAATGATCAGGTATTGGAAGATTTGTTCAAGGAATATGTTCAATCTCTGCTGATTTTCTGCATAAATGTCTACATAATGTTGTAGAATAAAAGTTTCCCTGGGATAAACTTGGAGAGAGCACACTATTTACAAGACGACAAGGCTGAAGTATGGGAAAGTGCCCAAATAAGTGTGGCAGAAATGTGTTACACAAATGAAGGGCATAGGTTTTAGAAGAAATTTATTTTTTCTTTTTAATATTTATAGAGCTCTTTTTAATACTTGTGGTGCATCTCTAGGAGCAGCTGGTTCAATGCAAAGAGGAAGCGCTGGATTTTGTCTTGTTGAGATCTGTTATGGTTCCAGAACCATACGTGTACATCGCATCTATAGAATAGAATCATAGAATAGACCCTTTCAGTTGGAAGGGACCTACAATGGTCATCTAATCCAACTGCCCGACCATTGCAGGGCTGACTAAATGTTAAAGCATGTTGTTAAGGGCATTGTCCTTTTAAACACATTGGCCTTTTAAACACTGACAGGTTTGAGACATCAACCAACTCTCTAGAAAGCCTATTCCGGTGTTTGACCACCTTCTCAGTAAAGAAATGTTTCCTAATGTCCAGTCTAAACTTACCCTGGCACAGCTTTGAACCATTCTTACGTGTCCTATCATCACTGTATCACTGTATCACCATTGATGACTGGTCACCCAATGTAGCCCCAATTCACTACAGCCCTCTGAGCTCTACGCTTCCGCCAGTTCTTCACCTAGCATGCTATGAATCTGTTCATCCCACAGGTGCACAACTTGTCCAAAAGGATATTGTAAGGGACAGTATCAAAGGCCTCACTAAAATCCAGAAAAACTAAATTGACCTCCTTCCCAGGTGGGTGACCATATCTTTGTACTCTGCTGGATAAAAAACTATCTTGATGCCTGAACCCAAAGACTGATGGAGAATGGAATTCAACCCAGTTGGTGGCTGGTCACAAGTGGTGTTCCCCAGGGCTCGATATTGGGGACAGGTCTCTTTGGTATCTTTATCAGTCATTTGGACAAATGATCTAGGCGTGCATCCTCAGTAAGTTTACAGACAACACCAAGTTAGACAGGTGTGTTGATCTGCTTGGGGGTAGGAAAGCTCTTCAGAGGGATCTGGACAAGCTGGATCACTGGCTAAGTCAGTGGTATGAGGTTCAACAAGGCCAAGTGCTGGGCTCTGCACTTGAGTCACAGCAACCCCAGGCAATGCTACAGGCTTGGGGAAGAGTGGCTGAAAATCTGCCTGGAGGTGCTGGTTGACAGCTGGCTGAATATGAGCCAGCAGTATGCCCAGGTGGCCAAGAAAGCCAGCAGCATCCTGGCTTTTATTTTATAAAAAGGTATTTAAAACATGTTTAGACATGGTGCTTAGTGATGTGGTTCAGTGGTGAACTGGCCATGTTAGGTTTACAGCTGGATTCAATGATCTTATAGGTCATTTCGAACCTAAAAAATTCTATGATTCTATGCCAATGGTTGGTCCATGGCACACAGTGTCTGCATGGCAGGTGACTGCTGGAGGACCTTGAGCCCATGCTGCAGAGGAGGTACTCTGAGCAGTGGCCCTCTGTGTTTCTTCAACCTTGATTCCCTCTGGAGGGAAACTGCTGTAAACAGCGGTGATGTGCTTGGCTGTATGTCACATCTCTAAGTATAAACGGAAGGCAAATGCATGTCAAAAACAACCTCCTCTGCTACATTAAATCACTAACATAGAAGCACCAACTGTATTTTTTAGTTCCGCAATCATTCCATTAGCTGCCTCACATCGATATATGTGATATCATCCATGAGTTTTCCACAGTAATGTGCTTGCCTTTTACAGTTTTTCTAAAATTAGTCCTGAGATGTCACGCTTCCAAAGCCATATTTTCTCTTCAATGTAAGATCGTTCCACTATGTCCAGTGGGACTGAATGGTAAGTACCATTGGAAACCAGTCCATTGACTTCTTTCTATTGATGGCATGAAAACAAAATAGGCCCTTTTTTTTTCCTCTTTTTTTTCCCCCTCTGGATTGTGGAATTTATTGCACTTCAGTGATTGTCCCAGAATCATGTAGAATATATTATGATAAATAAGTAGTGGAAAGATCTTTGAGTTCCAAAGATAAATGGACCTGTTTGTTGGAGCTTAGGAAACAGGCTATATGATTGAACAGCAATACTCAATAATTTATGACTTTTTAAGGTGATTTTGTTTCAGAGTTTAAACTCTTACTTTGCATGTCAAAAGTATTTCAAAACCATTATGTGTTCAGAAGTCTCTTAAATATCTGGATAGTTTCAGGGGAATTGGGGGTGTCAATTTGCAGTAAAGATATTTTTTTATTATTATTATGTCAGTTTAATATAAAATATATTAGGCAACTAAGACAATATATCTGCAGGGTTTAGGTTTAATAAAAGTAGCATATAAAGAGATTCAGCTATTCTAACACAGGTAGAAAGGAACCTACAAGCAAGGGGCAATCTAGTAATGTACTAAGGAATTGACTTACTATGGAATGATTCATGGCTCAACTGTATGTGAAGTACAGATAGTAGATATTCCAGAGCACAGCACACACTGTACCCTGGACTGTAAAATAGCAAAAGTCCATAGACCAGAAAGAGCTTATGAATAGTCACAAATGCTTTAAACACTGTTACAAACTGGGGACGACAGCCATTCTGAAGTTAAGCTTGCTGTAACAGTAGCTCCAATGCTCAGTGGAAACTGATGCCTCTCATGTGATGAGCGGTAACCTTGAAGATGTTGACACATGTCAGGCGATGAGATGCAGAATGTAAAGTGTCCCTTACCAGCTCCTGTGTGTGGTGTGATGTTGATGCTCTTAACTGATTATCAGTGATACATTTTGTTTTGCCGTTTCTCAAATCCATGGACTTTTACCTTCTAAAATCTACCTCAGAGTGACTAAGTTAAGGATGCATAATTAGTCTTTTATACCCAGTATGAAGTGAAATATTGATATCACAAAACAGAAATGTTCATTAGAATTCACTTTATCACAAATTTTTTGTCAGTTTTTAGCAAAGAAGGAAGAAGAGTGATAAAGCTTCCTCTGATCGACTCATCTGGCAGATAGCTAAGATACTTTTTAAAGAATAATTGAGTGAACAGCTATTTAAAATTATTAAGAATACAAGCAATGGTGTTAAAATAGCTGCTTAGCTCCAAAGACAGCAAATAAAATTCTTAGCATGTTAGCTACAAACCTGCTGGTGGTCAGGGGTCTAGAATGACATTTCCAGGCTTCCTTGTAGAGATCATCCTTGTCGTAAACTGCTTTATGAGACTTTAAGCTTAAGCCATTGCTGCAATTTTATTTCAAGACAATCAAAAGCAGGCCAATAAGCTCTCTGTAAAACACAGCAATTTTAGATGGTAATCAGCAGTAGATGGAAAATTGTGCCATTCCCAGACTGTGTAATGGAAGGCTGTGATAAGTTGTCCATGTCTGGTCCTTGGAACTATTCAAACTGCTTGCGATGAACCTTTGTATTAAGAAGGCATGGGCCAGTCTGCAAATAGAATTAAAGGGTTAAGAGCAGGCATATTTGATCATAAAAGTTTGGCACTACTGCTCTCAGACTCTTCTTGCTTATTTTTTTATTTTTCCAGATCAAGTTTGAGAGCAGAAAAATGTAATTACTTACCCTCATATTTCAGCTCAATTTAGTTTTCTCTCTCCTCCTCCACTCTGTTAACCTACTCCTGAGGCCCTTCTGAAGTGACCTCATGTATCAAACACATGTACTTTGAAATATATTAATTTCTTAACAGTTCAGTCTGTCCTTCTCATTAGTCTGTATCACAAGCTATTTCAGATATAAAGCTGGTCTCGTTCCTACTAGTCACCATACTTCTACAGGATTTACTGGTGAGGAATTGGTCTTTGGTGACATACATAGACATCATCTCCTTTCAGATATATTTGTAAAAACACTGAAAAACTACTTGCTTTTCTATCAGCCCAGTGTTTATCTGGGCTTATGGTTTTGTGGGTCTATCACCTTTCAGATGAGAATCCATTTTCCATAGGGAAGAGAGCATGGTGGTTTGGTTTCCGAGGGCTTCTAGATGCTCCACAGTAATGATGTTCC
>WEIS01040884.1:0-11020 GCA_013389965.1 Todus mexicanus
TTTTTTTTTTTTTTAATTAAACTCGTGCAGAAATGTGCTTACAATGGTAATTATTCGCACAGCTTTCGAAGAGAAAAAAAATGCTGAAATAAGTGTTGTGAAAGCGACAGTGTGATGAATCTGGAAGGTGATGCTGCATAGGTAAAGTCATTTCAGAAATTCTTTAAGTGTTAAGTTCATGAAGATAAATATTAATTCTCTTTTGGAAGGAAGACTGAGGTAGAACAAATGGGGTGGTTGCCAAGAAAATGGTTTGAAAGGAAGTAATGTGCACATGTTGACATTTCCTGCTTTTACATAATTATTTTTTTTAAATAACTTATGAAATAGCCTTGAGTGAAATAATTGTGTTTATTAGTGTGGTATGAAGACAAGC
This sequence comes from Todus mexicanus, assembly GCA_013389965.1. Taxonomy (NCBI): domain Eukaryota; kingdom Metazoa; phylum Chordata; class Aves; order Coraciiformes; family Todidae; genus Todus; species Todus mexicanus. The sequence goes on from WEIS01040884.1 coordinate 377, forward strand.
ATCTCCAGCATCTCAGAAGGCCTGTATTCCATTGTGCCTGTCTTCTGTTGTATTTGACCATCTCATCCCTGCCCAACAGATGCTTTTATTTCGGTTTTGAGAAAGCAAGATACCGTGACTTGAACAAAAATTGAGCAGCATTTTTACATGCTCAGTGTACAACCTTTTCCGCCCAGAGAGCTTAAATGTGGGTAGGACTTTGACCACCTTCCCATGGCTGTCCACTTCAGGTGGAAAGTCATTTACCCTGACTGCCCAGGGCACAGGCTTTATCCTGCTCTTCCTCCGAGCACAATTACGATTCATCAGCTCATTCCCACTCAGATCCATGAAGCAGGTTTTGGAGAGAAGGATGTTGGTAGGTTGAAGGCCAAGGAATATCTTCCTCCTTGGTCCTTCCCTGGTATCCATCTATGCAGTCCCTGCCCCATGCACTCCATGTCTTTCTCTTCTTCTCCTCCTTCTCCTTCTTCTCCCAAAAGATCCCCTGGATTTTCCCTGTGAGAATTCCAGTTTCCTCCCCTCAGCATCCTGCAGCTCTGCAAATAATGTTCTGCTGTCTTTTTTTTCCAAGTAACATTTGAACATATGTTTTATATGGAGATGCTGATGGACAGCAACATCTGCTGCTCCCAGACAGCTCCTACACTCTTATTTGGATTGCAATTACTTCATCAGCTGCTATCTGTGTCCTGTGTTTGCCCACTATCTGTTTCTGTCAGGTCTTCATCTTCTACAAACTACATTAGGTAGTGATAATAATTCAATCTCTCCTCCATCAGGCAGGTCCAAGCAGCTCAAGAAGGACCCTCCTTGTCCGGGCAGCTGCCAAAGAAGATGCAGCTTGTAATGACGCCTTAATCACCTGCCTGCTCCACAATGCCTGCAACTACCTATTTGTGTCAAACAAGCTCTTTTAGCAGCTGTCAGATGCTAATGGCTTTCAGCTGCTGACAACCTGTGCCCTGTGCAAACCAAGGGACAGAGTGTGGAAATGTCCATAAATATTCATGTGGGACTGACAAAACCCAACGTGTAAGTGTGGTTATCAGAGCTCTCACATGAATATGTTGGCTTGGTCTTAGGGTGATGAATGCAGGGCAAATGTTTTGAAGTAATGTTGTCCTTTTTACATGTGTGAGGGGAAAAAAAAATGCACCCGAGATAGTGAGGCTGCAGGAGCAAGATTTGTGCCCCTGCACAGTGTAGGCAGTTCAGGTCAGCGTTGCTGACTGTCGTGGGTGATGCGCTGGGACTTGTTACTGAGAGAAAGGAGCTGCTGTGTTTAATCGTTCTGTTTGCATCTCTCTTCTCAACCTGTGTATGAAGAATTGAAAACTTCTCACCAGATCTTAGAATCTGTGCTAGATGCTCAAGGAACACAAAAACCTGGTGATTGAGTTCCGTGGTTTAATTTTTAAATTAATTCACTAATTTCAAGAACAGGAAACTATCTGACCTGGTCGAGACCTGATAATTACCCACCATTTTAGCACCCTGAAGCCTCAAAGCTTTGACATCAAAATAGAAATGCTGTGAGTAAGTCGCTTTAAACAGACTGTTCTACAAATTAATTTTGTTGATGTGTCTGCATGGGATTATTTTACTCTGATTGCAATGTGCTTTTACTATCCTCAGCTGATTCTGGATCGCTGTGCTGAGAGGGGATGCTCAGATTAAAGCACACGATAGGAATGATGAAGATTCTGTAACTACACAGTCAATGGAAGAGTATGATAGTCCTCTTGAAACTCTTTCTTGGTAGGTACCAATGAAGTATGTAAGAAGCCAATGATATGCATTGGCTCCTGTTTCTCTACTATATCAATAACTTGCAATCACATCTATGAAGTGTTTTTAATCAGTCTTCAGTGTTTCAGATAAAGATGGATATTTTAGTTAGAAATTGTTGCCATAATAGGTACCCAAAAAGATTCAAATAATCTGTAACTTGGTGTGAATAAAATATTACAAGATACAGGTGTTGTTCACGAATCATCACACTGCCATCATGTTTTATTAAAATGAAAAGAAGAACAGAAAAGAAAAAAACAAAAACAAAAACCAACCAGAGCCATGTGCTAATCCTTTCCTTTGTTGCTTAAGGGAAATTTCAGTATAAAGTAGCAATTTCCATATCATTTGAATAGCAGTTGCAACCCATTGATGTTTAAAGTAAGATGTGCGACTATCGTAATCAGCAGAACAGATGCAAATGTCTTGTCCATCTTTAAACTTAGCTCCCTGGTTCTGTTTCAATTAGATGTAGTGTGGAAAACTCAATCAGATAATTAAAACCATAGAAGCTATTCTTTCATTTCCTTCATTTTAATAGTTTACTTAAAAGCAAGTTGGAGTGAGCTTGGCTGGATGCAGCATGAGCAAGGGTCCTGCAGCACCGCAGCCATCCTGCCCTCCTGGGCTGCAGAAGATGCACTGCGTTGGAGGTGGGAAAGGGGTACATCTCCATCCTACTGCCCTACTCGCTAAGCCTTCTCCTGCCCCTGGGGACACTCATGGCCTTTGAGTTCTGTTTATGCCCAGTGGCATCCCAGTGCAAGTCTCTGCACATTTTTGTAAATAAGCAATAGCAAAAATAAATGACATTTAGCATTTAAATCCCAGACCAGTGGTTTGGTTTGCACAGGGCACAGTGTAGCAGGTTAGACAAAATCGCGCTGAAATCCCAGGCTTTGGGTGGCTGGAACCGTTCCTCAGAGGGCTTTTTAACTCTAAAAAAATCCTGTAATGGTATGAAGGAAGACGTTACTTTATCCTTTGCATTTCCAGATTAAACAATGAACATGTGTTGAGGGTGCTTTTCTCTGCTTGGTGCATCTGAGCTGCTGGTGTGACCACTAGAGCTGACTGGGACTTGTCATCAGAATGGCTGCTGGGTGACGTTGCCCTTCTCAGAAAAGCGAAAACTTCTGGGGAAAAAGACTTGGCTTCTGATCAAATGAAAATTAAACTTCTGTTAGATAAACGAGATTGATAGCAGCTTGGCTGTCTACCTGGATGAAAGAGTCTTACCAATTTCTGTAAGGTGACTGCTGGGGAACTATGCTTGTCCTGGGCAAGGGAAGGAAGCGGGGGGGGGTGTGTAGTATCCCCTTCCCTTCAGCTCCCACTGTCATGATGCCAGGCAGAACAAGCTGCAAAGGGACAGGCCCAGCCCTCATCTTTTTGGAAGTCCCTTCTGAATTTTTCCTGGATGGAAGAAGAGAATTAAATGGATGAGACCTCTTGAACAGGTTGCTGATGGGATGAGAAAACCCTACTTTGCTTCTTCTGAAACACTTTCCTGGAAAAAAAGCCTGGGTTCTGGGTTGGTTTTGTTTTTGTTTTTGTTTTTATTAGTATGTTTCCTGATCAGGAGATGTATCATGGAAAAGCATTTCCATCTTGTGGTCAGCTGTGGTAGTAAAACACTCCTGCTCTGGCTTTTTTTGATAGCAAAACGAAATTCTTTGAGTAAGGAATAATGCAAATCTATTGTAGCTCCTTGTGAAGGTGAATATGGAAGACTTCACGAAGTCTGCTTGCATTTGTGCTTGGGAATCTCTATGTATTAGGTGGCAAAAATGTTTCAGGATTAGCCCCCTTTGGAAAGTCACCTTTAGAACAAAATAGAATTGAAAAAGTTATGATATAAACTATTCATGACAGAATATTCATCTTTGACATCTTTTACAGTACATCAGTCACAGGAGCCACGCAAAGGAGCCCATACTCAGAATTATTTGTAGCCTTGGTGGAAGGGAAGCAATTATTCCTGAACTTCTGGGAAAATTTCTGTGCAGAACCAAATATCGTTAGTTGGATTGTTTTCTATTCCAGGATGACTCTCAGGCTTAGTACAACGTCATCATAACTTTGTGCAGATATTTGTTCTTCGGGGCGAATTTTGAAACTCATGCTCTAGTCTTGAAATAGTAAAATGCTGCAGGGTTAAGTGCTGGAGTTCACTGGAAAATCTACTCACTTCAGTGGGAAAGATTTTCTAACATATTAAAAACAAAACAAATTTGGAAAGGTCATTTTGAACATTGAGAACTGTGACTGAAGGGCAGAGCTGTGTGCACTGGAGAAGTTTAGAGCTGCTGGCATTCAGGATCTAGAGTAGGTTACATCTCCAGTGCCCTTTAAATGACCTCTGTTGGACAAACCTACAAATATAAGTGAGGCTGTTAAAAAGGAATAATTTGATTTTCATGTTTAATTATTATTTTATTTTTCCAGTTGTACACTGTGATGCCACTGCTGATAGCACTGAAGATACTCTGACTTCAGTGAGAGCAGGAGCAGCTCTGAATACTTATAAGGAGAGGTAAATATGATCTCAGATCAAATTCTTATAGATACATGTAAGAACTTTAAAAGTTCTTTTTATTTTGAGGGCTTGTAACTAAAGGAGATGTTCAGTGTGTTCCTTAGTGGGTGCCAAAAAGCTTATTTTCAGAAGTGTCTGAGTCTCAGGGAAAGTCAATGACTGCTATATTTAATCTGAAGTCTATTCAACTGCTGCAGAAATCAAGTCATGTTCTTTTTGTATGAATATTAGGAAAAAAAATACAGCATTTATGCGAAGAATCAGGAACCATACATGTGAATTATATGGCATAGTAATGTAGATTTTATTTTTTAAAGTTCAACAAAGTTGTCAGGTTGTGCTTTAAATGTTGCTGTAAGGAAAGTCAAAAATAAGAAAAAATTGTGAACTTTTTGCAGTATTTGGTAAACAGTTTCCAGAAAAACTTGCTTCCAAAGATTGCACATGGGCCTTGTTCTCTCGGTAGCTGTAGTCAGTGTGAGTTTTTGCCATTGTCTCTACTCAAACAGGATCTGGTTTATTTTTCTTCTTCTTATGCAGAAATATAAATCTTGGACCTTAATCACAAGAACACTTAAGGAGGAAAATACTTTGTCATTTTCTTTAAAAAAAAAAATAAAAAAATCATCAGAACTACTGCTTAGTAAAAAGCATTAAGAAATACTCAAGGAAAAGTTTCCTTAAATCAAGCCTCTCCTTTTGCTTTTAGACCTTCCTGGAGTGTGCTGTGTTTGGACCATTTATTTTAAGTGTGAGAACTTTATGTCAGATCAAACCATTAGCAACTCTCCGGGGAGCAAGCAGCAAAGCGCCCGGCACGACTCAGGGCCACTGTGATGAAATAGAGTTTAGAGTTTCTACACTTTCACATTTCACCACAGGAAGCGAGCGAAGAGGAGAAATCAGACCGAGGAGAAACCAGCCCGAGAGAGGAGAGAGACAGATCATCTGGGGAGGAAGGGAGCGGCTGAGCCCTCCCAGGGTGGCTGTTCTGCAGCTGCTGGGGAAGGTGGGCTGGGCCCTCTGGGTATCCCTGAGCTTTGGCAGATGATGGATGATGTGAATTATGCACCCAGCAAGCCAGGCAGGCTGTATCCCTGGGGTCTCTCTCCAGTTTTGGACTGTTCTGTGAATTGCAATATGTACAGGGATGGGTATTTCTTCTTTCAAAGTTTTGGGAGCTCATGTCTGGTCTCAAATTGAGGGGCTTTTCTGAGCATGTCGTTGAAGATCCTGACCGAGGGATGAACAACTTTCTTCTTCAATTTTACTAGATTGCTTCCCTTCTCTGTTTTGAGCTACTGGGTAATTACATCCTTGGAAATACTTTGCTTCGTTTATCTAATTCCTTGGACCTAGAACATTACCCAGTGCACTGTATTTCTGGTGATGAAGAAGTGATTTACTTGTCTGAAACTGCATTAACAAATGCCTGCTTGCTTGTATGGAGGTGAGGTTTGGACACATGGTTGTGTTTTCATTTCAAAAGTTTGCCCTGCACAAGTAACTGCAATACCCATGTAAGCTCCAGTGTATCCTGGAGCCCTGGCAGCACTGAGTGGCCACCATTCTCCCTACTTCTGCCATTTCAAGCCTTGGAGAGAACTATTTTGCACAAGTTTTGCTTCCCACATCCTCAGCTCTTCAAAGTGTGACAAGAAAGATAAGTATGGGTGCTTTGGAGAGAGCTGGCTGACGAAATGGGCTGTTGTTTTTTCCCCCTTTTATTACTAGTTGCTAAGAAATGTCTGAAGGAAGCTGTCAAGCACACTTTTGTGGTGTTACTTTCCATGTAAATGGCTTCTAGGGTCACCAAAGCAAGAGTTTGTGGTTGTGGAGGAGAGAAGTAGCTGCTCCCAGGGTCAGGAACAGCAGGGAGATATCCGAAGTGGGTACCAGCAATGATTTTCAAATGGACAGGGAAACACTCACGACATGGACTCTTCTTAGCATGTCTGTGCTAGGACACATCCGTGAAGAGTTTCTCTTGCCTTGAAAGGAGCTATCCTGGCTATTCCACTTGGTTCTCCTTGGACTTGGGAAGTCCTGTGTTTTGCAATTCCAGAGCACAGAGTGGAAATCAGGTGTCTTGATAAGAGATGGAGTTCACGGAGCCTCAGAGCAGGGATTTCACCCTCCTGAAACCTCAATGTTTTCTATAGCCCAAAATACGGTGTGGTTTTTTTTCACTGGCTTTATTTTTTTCGGCAGTCCCTGAGCTGTGGGTGAGCACTGTAACACTCGGCTGCCAGCTTCCAACGGCAGCATCCCAGAAATACTGGTTAATCACTAGTTTATTAGCTTATGGCCTCAGGCAAACCTGAAATCATTAACAGTCCATTTGTTGGGCTAATGACTCTTTTTTTTACTAGATGTATAATTTGATATATGTTAACTTTCATGCTTAATTATGCTCTTCAAAGCTTCTTTTGAAGGAATTTATTTTTCTGCATGCATGTATATAAAAGGGTTGGGAGCTGGCTGGCTTTGCTTGCATGCTACTCTGTTGAAATCTAGATGGTTTATTTAGGAAGATTTTCATTTAGATATGAATACATCCACCCTTGCCTGTTCGTTCAAAATTTTTATCTCTGAATGCTTGAAAAATAAATAATGATGAATTACCAACATGTTGAAAATGGCATCATTTTATGCTCCATTGTAGCTTCTTGCATTGTTTTGGAAAAGACGTAACCCCAAAGTCCTGATCAACAGGGCCATTGTGCCAGCAGTTTCCAAATGAATGTGAGTCTTGATCTCAGTGTCCTGGCGGTGTTCCAGACTGGTTCACATTTTACTCAGCGGCAAGTCCCACTTCTGTTCTCACTAACTTCAGTGGGAGCAGAGACGGGCCACTGTAAAGCGCTGCTAATCCCACGTGCCATTTGCATGCAGCACTTGTCAAGCTTTCTGGGATCAGTTTGGATGAAAAAGGCTATGCATGTAAGATGGTTTTCCTTGGCATCCCGAATCTGGTACTATGTCCATGAATGAAGGGTTATGACTTTGTCAATTGGGATTTATTTTTTTCTTTTGAGCTAGGCAGCTGATCGAGATAGATAATAAAAATGAATTTCATCTTCTTTCTGTGAGCTCTAGTGTCCTCTTCATGGAGATTAAAAATTTCCCAGTACTGTTTTCAGCTCCACAGAGCAAGCAAAAGCTAATCTCCTGCTTGGATATCCTCACAGGATTGCGATCCACTAATAGGATCGCCATACAGTTTTGACTTAACAGGCACTGGGAGAGGATAATCCTGTTTACTCGGTCATCCAAAACACTGATGATCTGAGATAATCAGTGGGCTGAAAGCAGGGGAGGAGGAGAGATGTGTGAGGTTCTCTTTGCCTGGGTGGTTCATCTGGTCAGATGCTCAGCGCTGGGGAAGGGCTTGATCTCATTAGTGCAGCCCCAACAGAGCACGGGAGAGAAGCGAAAAACTCCTCACGACACCAGCCATGGAGAAGCTAACCTGATAAAATAATAGCCTGTGGCAGAGTCTCATCCAGATGAGATGCTCAACTATTTGAAATTGTTCTTTTAGTGACTCATCTAAGTCTTTCTATAGTACATGAGTGTCTGAGTGGCCACATGAGGCACTTTGTGCAAAATGCTTTGGGTACCCAGTGGCAGTGATTCGGTGGTAAATGGGTCGTCTGTCCACAGGTGGCACTCACAGTTGTGAAGTTAAACATCTGCTACTTGGATCCAAATTTGCTCATTTTGCTAGACATGTGACGCTGCTTTCACAGGACATTGAATATTTGTGTGTGGCCACAAGACCTCTGAATGTAGGAACACAATCTGCGAATCTCTTTCTAAAAAATTTATTCTGTAAGGCACTTGTCCTAGTGAGCAAGAGATGTGCCTTGGAACTGGGCAGTACTGAGTCTCTTGACAGGGTGTGTCAGTGAACTTGCAAATGATTTTCTCTTTCTCTTCTTGAGATCATTAAAGTGTTCACACTTCACATTATATTTAATCACTTGCCCATTGAATTATTGGTTCAGGCTCCTGTGAAAGGCCCCATCTTCACTTCTGTTTTATCTCAGTCTCTGTAAGTGTTTAGCAGTCAATACTTTCTTACTGTAGATATTTCTGTATTTGTAACATTAACTTCTACAGCTGACATGAGCCACGGATTAGCTTCAAATAGTGATGTTGACTCGTAAGCCTAGTTTTATGATCTCGGAGCTGTCATAGTCCAGATGACAGGTTTATAGTTTGGGAAGCCAGTAGTCATGGCTGAGCAATTGCTCACTAGTCATTATAACCAATGCACTGCAGCTAGGTGCAACGCCTCACCATGGTGACACTTGCAAATATTGAACACACATAAAGTGATTCATGAGACCTAGTATAATGCTTACTTTAATTAATATTTTACAAGATACTAGCTGTATTTAACTTTCCAAATGTGAGTGGGCATGGGGAGACGATACAAAGGACAGAATGTCGCTGTGTAAAATTTCTAGGCACTTGTGTTTGTGTGTTTGTGTTTTAAATTATTTCTTTTTCTTCTCTCTCTGCTGGCAGGTGTTTAGGGCTGTGCAAGTGGCTCCTGTCAACTTTATGTGTGTGTTTGTGTTGAATGATGAGCTTTGCAAAGTGGTGTTCTTGCTCTTCTGCCTCCCTCCCTTTGCATTCAGATGCAGTCAGTATTGCAGGGCCACATTCTTCTTGAAAGTGCTGTAAGAAACCTTGTGCAGAGAGGACCGTGCTGTGCTACAGCCCCAGAGGGAGATGCACGGCATCACTTGCTGTCAGCTGTACGCAAGCTCTGGTGTACTCCAACCTTCAGACCCTTCAGTCTCAAGATTTGTCTATTTCCTCCTGAAGAAATGACCTGTTTCGGGTGAGTAACACCAGATTCTTTACTAGAGTTGGCAGGAAATAAGGGAATGTGGTGGTTGTAGCTCTTTGGAGCTCTGTGGGGCTCCTCTAAAACAACAGCAAGGGTTAACCAAGATTAACAAGCCTTCTGGCACTGCCTGTAAGTGGTTTTGTAAACGCATGAAAAATCTTACAGGGTTTGCAAACTGGAAACCGCTGCTGTGGTTTTGCAGGGTGCTGGTACTTCTTCCAGCAGCCCCCAGGGAGCAGTAAAGCGGCACAGGCTGCTCTTGCTGTGATGAGGACAGAGGGTTTCCCTCAGCTCATGCCTCTGCCAGTCCTGTGCCTGGCCTGGCTGCAGCTCAACACCACCCTTGGGAGACTCTGGGCAGCCCTTCTTGCTGGAGAGGACGCTGTGGTGGAGGTGCCTGTTCCTGATCTTCCTTGCATCCAGCAGAGCCATCCAGGCAGGACACAGCAAGGACCAAGTGCCCAGTGATGCCCGTTCATCAGCTGAGCAATGCTGAGCTTTGCCCCACCGCACCTACCCAAAGCTGCTGCTGCTGACACTGAAAGCTGCTTTTATGGCATCAGAATCAGCTTCTGGCTGAAGCCAACACTGGGTAGGTGATGCTGGAGATGTCAATTTGTAAATGTTGTGCTTCCAGGAGGTCGTTTCTGATGCTCCAGTGCTTTCTTGTTGTGGGAAATCCAAGCAGCCATGGCACCAAAATGTTTCCATAGGAATTTAGCCACAAGACTACTTCTGAAGTGAGCAGCTGTGATGAGTTTATTTCAGATTTTCAGATTTCCAGATTTCACTTTAACTGGAATTCATTGCCCCTAAAAATTAATTTACAGAACAGGAAAAAAGATTCACCTGACAGAGGATGCATCAACATGGCTCAAAGAAGTGCCCCTTAGAGTGTGTCCAACCCCTTTATACAAAACTGAGAGCAAAGAAGACACTGACAGCAGTTACTATATTTCTCTATATTGAATCCTTCAGAGATGATAGAGAAAATACCCTGCATTAGTAAAATTATAAATTCCTCTTCATGTTATCATAAAATACCTTTACAGTGATGAAAAGATTTGGGTTCACTCCAGTGTGCTTTTCCCTGCATGGTTGATTTTTGCATTTTTTTCCGCTTGCTCTTTGTAATCCATTTCCAGTTGGGTTTTTTTCTTTCCAAATCTGACAGATAGCTTGATGGTACAGATTCTGACCTGTGACAGCTTGAGGACTATGCCCGTTTGTTTAGACAAAAATCTCTTTCATTCCAAGTCTATTTTAAATACCATGGAAATGTTCTCTTAGTCCTGAGGTGCTGTTTGTCATTGTTAGTTATTAAAAACTTAGGCTCAAGGTCAGCAGTGACCCAGCCATCTTTGCAGGACGCATCTTCTACAGTCCAGGGGTGGCTTTGGGAAGTCATGAGGGGGTGATGGAGAGGAGAGGAAGATCAAGTGATAAG
>WEIS01040884.1:11204-24137 GCA_013389965.1 Todus mexicanus
AGAGGCTAAATCTCCCAGAAAAAAAAAAAAAAGGACAGTCTATCCCTTTTGGGAAGGATGGGAGGAAAGAGGAAACTCATACCTTGCTCAGTTGAGAATGGAACAGACCTTTTTCCTGACACCATGAAAGGCAGAGCTTTTCCCTCCCAGTGTTTTCTTCTGTGCGGGACTGTGTGGAAAATTTCCCTTCTGGTTCTGTGTGGGGCTGCCCAGCACCTCCAGCAGCTCTTTGGGAAACTCTTTCCACAGTTTATACTGGCTGCTTTTCCAAGGTTCTAATGGCTTTATTTAGAACAAACAAACCAAAAACAAAAAGAAGAGTGAGTGAGGACTTCTTAGAGTATGTTCCTGCCATTTGAATTATGATAAGGTACATTACTGGGGAGCTAGGAAGCCCATTAGCCTCCGTGGCACATGGCCGTGCTTTCATAAGCTTGCAAGGGATGCATTTTTTTTATACATACCATGGGGTTTTTTTGTTAAAGAAAGCATTCTCCGAGGGCCAGCTACAGCAAAAATCCCTGGCCTTTTTGGCAGAATTCCCTGATACTTACACAGCCAGGATTTTCTGTGCTTCTGCTCTCGTGTATGACCCAAGCTCTCAACATATCCAGGGCCAAATGAGGATCTTTAGACTCGGGGCTGAACCTAGCCATCTTTCTTCTACGGAAAAGATGTAAATAATTCTATGTGCTGGTGAAGGAAGGTGAGACTCAGGATGAGGAAATGTGGCCCAAGCTGCTGGCCTGGTGTTGAGAAAGATGGATTGAGGACCAAGCCACAGACCTACTATGTCACAGGACTACTATTGTTTATCAGATCTGATGAAAAGTGAAGGAAGGACCTCCAGACCTGGAAGGAGGATACAGCAGCCTGGGACTGCAGTGGTGGCTGAGCAACATCTCATCTGTGTTATCACATGTTACTCGTATCTAACTGAAAGTAAACAATAACTGAAAGCAGCATGACTCGCTCTGCGCTCAGGCCTGCAGAAGCACTCAGAGCAAGCAACAGGCATTCCGATATTCTGGACCTGATTCTGCTGGTGATGATCCTCTCAGCCGTGAGCAATACAGTGGCCCCAGTTTTGCCAAGCCAGCAGCCACTGCACAGTGGCTGCAACATAGGGGTAAGAAGTACAGGCTCTCCCTTGGGAAGACAAGGAGGTACCATGAAGCTGGGATGCAGGTGAAGACCAGATGAAAGTTCCCTACAGATGAGCTGCAGACTGCTCAGCCCAGGAGGGTATCTGCACATCCAGTCCCTCCAGCCTCAGAGGGTAGACTTGCTCTGCTTTTCACTCACCCTCAACTTCACTATTGGCAAAACCAGTATCACCAGCAAGATTGCAACAGAGAATGTGGTTGGTTTTTTTCCTGAGCTCTGATTCATGAAACCAGATGTGCTTGTGCTTTTTTCAAGCTCATTTGAATGTATGCAATGGACTTCTACCTTTGAAAAATCATCAGTTACCAGATGTCTTTTAAACTGTAAACCTCTGTAGCCAGAGGTTAAAACTGTGTCAAAACAGTCACTGATAAGAATTTATATTACACGTAAATGCACTATGATTTCTTCCAGATCTTTCCCCTGAAAAGTTCTCTCATGGAAATTTTATGGCTCACAAGAGATTTGCCACCTGCCCATCGCTATAGTTTCAGTCCCAGATTCACTGATAAATGCCTTTAATAATTAACAGTTGCAGGGGCTCTGTGCCTCTGTCTGATGGATATCTCATCACTCTGACAGTAGAAGAAAAGGCCTATTGTAACTGGGAGAGTCATGAGGGCTGCACGCTGGTGAAGGGTACCTGCAGCTCTACCATCTGGGTCCAAAGGCATATCTTCTCCTATGACTGCAGTTGTGTGTAAGCAGAATTTTGTCCTGTTTTGAGCTTTAGGTACCTGGAAGAACAGGGATGCTTGAAGAATTCCTAAGGTGAAAGAGGTTTGGAGCCTGTGTAGGACTAGGAAGGAGCTGTGCATGTCAAAAGGATGAGCAGGTTCTGCTGTGAATTTCTGTCTTAACCCAGCTCTCCAGGGTCTCATCCAGCTTCTGTGCTGGCTGCCAAAAGCTCATATGGAGTGGCTATTTTGGGATAAAGCAACATGGAGTGTTACTTCAGAGATGTTTGGAAAAAGAGTTAATAAATATCAACTAATAAGGTTTGACGTGCTGAAGATTAGAAAGAGCCATTCTGAACATCTGCCCTGACCTCGGAGGTGGGAGGCTCAACGGAGCCAGGCGTGTCCCAGGGCTGGGATGCTCTGTCCTGGGATAGCCAGTGGGACATGGCCCACTACTGTGTGCTGCACAGACAGCTCACCTCCTTGCGAATCCATCCTTGAAGCGAGAGCAAACCATCCGGATAACCTGGCACTGGCTCTTAAAAGAAAATAGAAAAGCAAAAAGCCAGCTCTAAGCTACTGTGTGCCCAGGGGCTGGGAGTAGCCAAGCTGCCCGTGCAGCAGGCAGCGGGGGGTGGTCACTTCAGCAGTTGTCCCAGGTAAATCATCCTATCCCTGGGCCAGAAGGCTCACGTGGTTCACTTTGGGGGATTTGGGGGGTCCCAGCCGACAGCCAGGCGAGCTCCGCTGAAACAGCAGAGCTGCAGCACTGCCCTCACCGCTTGTTCCGGGCACGACTGCGAATTGCTTTGGGCTTTCAGCTTCTGGTTTTGTTTTGATGGTTTGGGGTTTTTTTTTCCTTTTTTATCATAGGACCAGCCCAGAATAGAATCACGAGGTTGGTGTTTATTACTGTCCAAATAATCTATACACTGTTTTTAGTGCTGACTCTGTGTATGAAAGGCTGTGTCGCCGCTGCGCTCATGTTTCCATGTGACACTGAAGCTTACTGTTTTTTCCCATTTCATAACTAATAAGCGAAATGAGTTTGACAGCCTTGGTTTCAGCTTTAGCCTGTTGGTTCCCATGTCACAGATAGGCTCAGTTAGCAACAAATTCTTGTCAGGAGAAGAGAATTACAGTTCAGGCTTGAAATGTGCTAGCATCCAGTGCAAAGTTTTAAATTCTTGACCAAAGTTAGATAAAGCCGGCTGAAAGTGTGACGTTTGAAATACACTATCTATTTATCTTTTCCTTCTGACCAAAAATACCTAGAGTGGAAGCATGTGCCTTATTTGCATCTAAGAAGAGAACAGTTGAGCTCCTCTAAAGAAAAGAGTAAAACCAGCGTTTTAAATAGTCTGACTTTTTTAAAGTCTGTGCAACTCTCCTTCTCCCTGTATGTCTTTATTATCTATATTTTTTAAGAAAGGTATGTATGTATATGCATATTTTTAAAGAAAACAGAAGGATTGGTTTTCAAGGTGCAGGAAAGCTTATTTAACTGGTAATAAGAAAAAAATGTTAACTCTCCCACAGTAGTCATTAATAGCTCTGAGTTCCAGCCTGAGGACAGATGGAGCTTTGATATTATTGCCGTTTCGCAGTGAGGTTCTGCTGTATAACCTGATGCTAATCCTGTGGTGGAAATCGTCTCCTCTTAACACTTCGTGCCAAGATGCAACCATTTATGTGAACCTGAAACAACCGATTTCAGCTACAGCATCTGCAGCCTCCTGGGCTGGATTTGGGCACATCCTGGCTCAATAAGTCAACGCCGGGCACTATTTCTGACTCGTGTTGCGTGCCGAGATCCTCCTGCCTCCTTGTGTAACATCACCCCTCCGAAGCCGCCGTTCTGGGCTGCCCTCCTGGGTCGCCTTCAGCTCAGCTATTTATTCAAGCTCCATTTTTCTGTGCTCGTTGGGGACTGCTCCTCCCCTCTGGGCACACAGAAAGAGGATTTGTTTTTAGACAATGTTTTTAGTTATAGTTTCCAGCAGGATGAGCTATCTCACATCACAGCTTGGGCGAGGGAGGAACAGCATGTGAAATACAGCAGCTTCTGGGGTCAAATGAGGAGCAAGTGCCTGTGGAGCTGGGAGCCCTGGGCTCTCGGGCTGCAGCCCTGCGCTTCGTCAGGGTGATGCTGTTTATTGAGCCTCCCCGACCGGCTGCGGCTGGGCAGGGAGCATGAGTGCTCCAAAACCTGGGGCCAGATGGAGAGTCCTGACGGTTTTTGCCTCTTTGCTAACTTTTAGCAATCAGATCTTGCTCTTTCTAGAGTTTTCTAGAAGCTGGATGGAAGACTTCAGGGGGTTTTGGAGGGGCTTTTTTGGTAACGGTTTGCTAAATTTGTGTTTTCGCTCTGAAGGGCCCCTCAGCCTGACCTCTGGTATATAACGCAGAGGATTGAATTTCGTGCACTTAACTTCCACAGTCTGTCCAAGAACTGGCTGACCACAGTGCTTTCCTAAGGAAAAAATATACTTAAATGCAGTCATTTTAGCATAGTATAAATGTTTATTATTCCTAATAACGTGCCGATAGCTTGGAGTTACGTGGATTTTCGGAAGGGCTCTCGGACAAAGATCTCCTGACTGAGGCCCTCCCTGTGTTCCCCTTGACCCCATCCCTCTCCCCATATTGCACTCTGTCTGCTGCTTGTCTCTTCTCCTGGTTGTGCTGGAGGTTAGAGAGACATTAAATAAGCTGAAGGGGCAGAAGTGGAAGAGGTATCCAATTTGGGAATAAGGAAGGGGCAGCCTGGAAGTGGCAATTATTTAACCAGGCATTATTTAACCTGGAATTACTTAAACAGGGTTAATCTGACTTTATCCTACATCTAGGTGGGAAATTGCATAGCCAAAACATGTATTTATTATTCCCCGCAGATGTTTGTATCGACGTATGAGCCATCAGTACTGCTCCTTTGCCTTGCAAGAGCAGCGTGACACAAACCCTGTTGGGCTGGACACTTCACTGGTGCAGAGCAAAAACCTGTCCCCACCCCAGAGGGGTCTCTGACTCACAAGGTAATTACTTATCTTCATCCATTAATTCCGTTTGTTTTCTTCAGTACCCAGATAATATTGTTTCTTTCCCAGAGTCTCAGAGTATAATGCCAAAGAAATTATTTCATGTAACCTCCTGAGATAGGGAGAGCCAAGACAGATGTGTTGCCAGCAAGCACTAACCCGCCTGGGATAATGGAAGATTGGGGGAACTAGCTGGGGTAGGGGATGCACAGGTCTGGAAAGCAGCAGCGTGGCTTTTCTAAAATGACACAGGCGAAGATATTCTAGACATTATCCTCCCAAACCTCAGTGGTCAAGGGCTTAATGACTTAAATAGCGGTCAAATGTCTGCGTATTATCAATCACCTATCCTTAGTTGAGCTGCATTAATGAAAGTTTCTTGATAGAAGCTGCCTTATCATCCGGAACTGAGATACCCAGCCTAATGTGCTCCTGCAAGGCTGGAGGAAATGCTCCTTTCAGCAGCAACAGAGACGATGTGTCGCTTTCCTCAATTAGGCAGAGTCAAATTGTCAGTCAGGCTTTCCAGAAAGAAGCAATTTCTTTCACCTTTTGATGTTAAATGACTGCTTTATCCATGTGCCAGAAAGGATTCTGGCTGCTTTTAGCCGGTTCAGAGTCCAAGCAAACACACCTTGCTGGCCATTTGCAGTGGCCTGGGCTGAAGGCACCACAGCAGTGTCACGGCACCCTGAGAGGAGAGCATGGGATGTTCACTGTACGTCCCTCTGCCGTAACCGATACCTGGGTTAAAAATACTATTTAATATTGTTGATTATGATTTTTTCAGATTTATTACCTGGGGTTTTTTGTGTGTTCACTGTTTGGCTGCCTGATCCCCCTCCATCTGCCAGCCCTGTAATCCACCTCCTCTTATCTCAGCACAGTTTGCTCCACCTCTTGCTCTTTTTCATTTTATTGCCTAGCTAATCTCATCCTCCTGCTTTTCCTGACACCGCTCCCCCCTCCCCATCTGTGGAGATTAAATCACTGCTCCTTTTGTTTGATGCCACTCAAAATTCCCTCATTTCACTCAGGCTTTGGGATGCTTCCAGGCACTTTTGCTGTTGTTGCACACATCCGTTTTCCTGGCACAAAAAGGCCCGTCAGCATCTGATAGAAGCGTTAGTGAGTCCTCGTTTCAACCGATTCTCAGAGACGGGCTGAATCTGAAACAGAGCTGAGCTCAGCCTGAGACATTCACAGTGCAGCAGAGGCAGCTACATGTGTCTGGTCACTAAAGGAACATCAGCAGGATACTTAGGGCAGCATTCGTTGGGAAAATCTTAGTTGAGAAAAATCTAGATCTAGAACTCCAAGCTACTAAAATGTGAAGTTTTGGAAGTGGTTTCTCATCGTGTTAGGTGATGTGTCAGCACAGTCAATCCATCACCCCTATTTACAGCACCAAGTGGCGTGCCAGCATTCATGACCTCAACAGTCTCTCATTCTAGTTACTGTTGAGAGTTGCTGAGAGTTTTAGGCTCAAAGTTGAAACCAGTTCAAGGGTGCTGAGCGCATCCTGGTTTGGGGTCACAGCTACAGGTATGGGTGGGGACACTGGATTTTCAAGCCACGTCTTTCTGGCACTCTCCTGTCTTCCTGCAACTTAGAGCAGTGCTGGAGACTCTCCTACCAATACTTCCTCCATCTGTGTGACAGTGCAGTGCTTCTAACGTTGGCTGAAACTGGGACCGCCAGAGCCTTTAACCACCTGACAAACCCCAGACAACTTCAAAATGGCTTATGGCTGAGAGACCAAGTCTGTTTACTGGACTCCTCGCAGCTGCCAGTCTGCTCCTTTTCCCTGCTGCAAGCACCCGAGCGTGTTTGCTGCCAGCAGTTGGATGAGAAGAAGTCCTGAAATCTTGATTCAAATAAACCCCACTTTGAGTACATGGGGGATACTCCCCTTAGTGAGGTTCACTGCTTTTCAGCCCTAATCATTGAGTTTAGGTATTCGTTTTTAATCTGAGTTTTATCTCTTGCCTTAATTCTCCACTTGCAATGCCAACCATGATGCATTTGCTATATCTCCCCTCACTACTTTTATCTGCCAGCATGTTTTAAATACGTTTAAAGGGTACAAGAGCTAAAAAAAAAAAAAGAAAAAAGAAAAGAAAAAACCTCAGGCAGCTTAAGATAAAAGCCAGCAGCATGCTTTTAAAAATAGACCGGGCAGCCCTGCAAAAGATGCTGAGCAAGTGGGTGCTCAGGAGGGGAGCGGAGCAGAGCGGGTTGCAGAAGCATTGTTTAAACAGAAGGTAAATAAGTGGCAGGGGGAGCTGCAGTTCATTTTGTTCCCTTACGTGTCGCTCAGATAATGCAGCATATCTTCAGGCAGGCTAGTTCTAAAAATGGACGCAGCTCTTGGGTTTCACGGGGTGACACTCGGGCTGCGGCTTTCGTACAGAGTCTCCTGCGAAGTGCCTGCGGGAGCATGCGCAAGGGAGCGAGGGCATGCCAGCGAAATGGTATTTAGTGTTTCAAACCCAGCGGCAATACTCTGGTTTTGGCACTGGTACTTTATGAAGCAGACTTTTGCAGAGAAGAATGTGTGGCTGTGTGTTACACCGAGGTGCCTGTTGCAAAAGAGGCTGCCCGTGAATCCCTGAGGTCAGGCAACATTTTGTTAAAATTCTTTTTCCTGCTGCCGTGGACCTGTGAAAACTGCAATTGTCAGAGAGTGACAGTGGCACTTCATTAGTAATTCAAGATTAAAGTGTCCTGTCCAGTGAGGCATTTCACAGGAGCAGAGTTTAGGATTGAAGCTGGTTTAATATAACAAAACAATTCTCTTGAAAGCTTCCCTGGCATTTTAGTGGTGTTTTTCTTTGGTCTAAATATACATGAGAAGTTGAGAGGATGTGAAAGCCTGAGCAGAGGATAAAAGGGACCAAGAGAAATGCTCAAAGATCTTGTTCAAACTCCACGCTATTGCATAATTGTGTGAACTACTGGCTTCTCCAGGACAGGACATCATCCCAGGGAGCTGCACTAGTTACCATTCCTCTCTCTGTGCTCCAGGCTAAGCATTAGTGTCTTTATCTTTCTTCTTCCCCTCTCCTCTCCTGCCTAGTTGAACTCAGTTTATCTATGAGAAGGATATTTGTTAACTTTCAGTGGCTATGGCAATGTTCATCAACCATCTCTTAACCCTGTTCCCAAGGTGACTGTGTTTGAATTGGACATGTGTTACTCACCCATGGATAGTTCTCCATTTCTTGGCTAAAGAAGTCTTCTCAGGTTGTCCCTGTTCTGTAAAAAGCAAATTCAGGAGAGAAAGGGCATCAGTGCTCCTTGGCCAAACCACGGCAAACAGGTATCACCTCCCACACCAAGGTGAGTCAAGGGACTTACTGCGAGCAAGACTCATCAGATCCTTCAAGCTCCTGCTGTCCCCATTTGTTCTCAATCCCTTTCAAGAATCATAATGTGTCCCTGAGTGAGCTGATGCCTGACACAAGCTGCTGTGCTTGATTTGGGATTTTTTTGGTGTGGCACCAAGGTTCAGCTGGTTTGAGGCTGGAGGAGCTGTGAGCTGTGAACAGTAGGAGGATTTGAATTTACAGCCTTTCTTTTAAATAGATCCGTGGTTCCAGGGGAGTGAGTGGGACTGCTGCAAGTTCTTTGCTGGATTGATGCCTCTGGAACAGTTTGGAGAGATTAGACAAATCTTTCTGTCTCTTGAAGGTTCACAGTGGTGTTAGCCCAGCCACGACTGCGTGCGGCAAGCTGTTATTGTTTGTGTCACTGCTGGGAAAAGGCACCTTACCCATTCACAGAACAAAGCACACGTCAGGCTTCAAAGACAAAAGGTACCAACTGACATTTAATGTTGCTACTAAATATATGTCGAAAACTAAGATAGGTTAGGACTAAATTAGGGCATCTCTCCAGATGTTTTCACCATTGCCCTGACTGCAGCACAATGGGTTGTGTTCTGAGCTGTTAGGTACTCATACTGGTCTTTCTCGTCTCCACTGATGTGGTTGCTCCTACTATGGTCAGGTGCAGACTCCCACTTAGCTAAGTGCTGTAAAAGGCATCACTCTGACACAAAGTGGAATGTTCTCCTTGGGGTGCAGAGCTTTTAGAGGAGGCAGCCAGTGAGGGTGACTGCTTGTAGGCTTGGCCCCAGACTTTGAGATGTGAATTCATATACAATATCTTCTGTGAAAGTAGCTGTTCTCACTCTTGCCAAACTGCTCTGAAGACCCGTACAATGGTGTTAATTGTAAGCCACAGGCTGGCTCTTATCTTTCAATTGTTTGTCTCTAACAATTTTAAGAAGAGCTCAGCATGTTCTCAGTAGGAGCTGATAGATGCTGAGCACTTCTGAAATCCTGCCAACTTCATTTAGGTTCCTAAATGGGAGCTGAGTGCTTTTGAACATATGATCCTAAGGGTGCATTTTACAACACTATGGCTCTGTCCATCTCATTTCTTTCCTCTCTTCCTGTCCCCAGAATGCTCCCAGCAGCAGCAATAACACTTGGAGTGCCAGGCTAGTCAAGGCTTAAGTGATGTCTCAGTTATCATGTCAGCTCAAGCAATGCTGATCAGAATTCAATGACTGTAGTTAAAAGGCGGGTGCCTGTCTGCATCCTGTCTGTAGCAGGGTCCCCAGCAGAGCTACCAGCAGCTCAGATACAACTGAGATGGCTGCAGTGGATTTTATACATGTGTATGTACATGAAAACAAAAATCTAGTGCAAACTCTGCTACATTTTCCAGAGTATTTCATCCTGTGTTTCAGGCTATACACGCTGTACTTGACAATGCTCTGACTCTTAATTTCAGGATTCAAATTTTCTCCTAAGTGGATTCTTGGGGCAGATATAATGAATATTTTTTAGTATTTGCAGGGCAGAGGAGGAGGGAAGACAGGCCTTTGTTTGAAGCTTTTCCAACAGAGTTAGTGCATGGAAGGCATCTGTTTTGGTCCTGGGAGGCTGACATCCTCTCCCAGCAGACTTGGCAGTGAGTGGAAGAGCCACATGTCAGAAAATCTGGGGGGCCCACAAGCCATGGACAAAAGTATGGCAAAGAATTTAAACATTCGGGACTGGAGTGATGTCAGAGGGATGGCTAAAAGCGATTAGCATTGCGCTCTGGAATGTGGCATTTCAATAGCCTTTCCAGAAGTATCTGCAGCCCCATTGACTTTTGCAGTGTCAGGAAAGAGCTCTTGCACTCCAGCTTTTGCCAGTTTGAATGGGTGATCATGCAGAGCAATATGTGCAGTGATCACAGAGCTCCCTGCTCTGGCTGCTCATGGGGCACTGTGCACCCTGCCCTGCATGCCTGCTCACCACGGCGGTTTCCTTTGCTCCAGGGAATTACGGTGTCCCAATGACTCAAGTGGCTACAAGGTCCTCATGCATTGCCAGAAACCCCCTTGAAGATCTCCACCAGTGTTAGGCCACAGTTTTGCTCTCTCTTTACCCTGGGCCAAAGTACCACAACCTGTCTTTGGCTGTGGTCTTGCTGTTGTTAGCTGGGCATTTGGGTAGTGTGTCAGTGTGGGATCTGGGTGTTGTTTCCACGTGTGTCAGTGTGGGATCTGGGTGTTGTTTCCACTGCTGCCTGGGTTTTGGTCTCTTTGGAAATCCATCCAGCAGGACTGAGCATGTGTCTGTGCTCACATTAACTTGTTTCATTTCCTTTCTTTCCTTTTTCTTTTTTTCCCCTTCTGATTTCTAAGTAGATCAATCAAAGTGTGCAATCAATTAATAATAAAGCTGGGTAGAAGGCCTGGCTGATGTGAACATATACCTTTTGAGTTGAGGTGGTAAAAGCATGTGCTCATTCAAGCCCTCATCTAGGGCAGGGAATTCCCTAGCTTATGGCTAAATATGGCATGCGAGAGCAGAGCACAGGCAACGCAATTCTTCACTGAGTATTGTTTAAAAGGGTGCTTGGCACTGAGCAGCAAGTAGGATTCTTGTGAAAACATGGCACGAGGAGTTGTTTGACAGATTCTGACATAGCAAAGTCTTTACGAGAGGTGAAAAAAAAAAATAAAAGAAGGAAAAGAGAGACACTGCAGAGTACATGAAGCCAAAAGCATGCTCACTGCCTAGGAGGAAGGGAAATAAAAGGCATGTAGCACCACATCATACCCTGCGTGCTCTGTGGGTCTCATGCTATTAGTGATAGATGTACCAAGTCAAAAAATCCACTTTCCTGTTTGGATGGACCCATCCCCTGATTTGCTGTGCAACGTTTCACCCTGCAGGTAGTCACGTGCCACCAGCAGATCTTTGAAGGCAACACTCAGTACCAAGCAATCCTGTGATTTAAGTAGGTGTCTCCCTTCTTGCAAAGCTTATGCTGAATTGTGGCTTTGAATACACATCACAGCAGTGAGCAATGATTTGTGCCTGGAAGAAAACCCATCTCCTACTGCCTCCACCACTTCTCGAGATACCGCAAATCCCTCAGAGCACAAAGGCCTTTACACACCTCAGCAACAGAGAATTTTGTCTCCAAAATTCCTAGTCTGCTCTTGAAACATGGGCATTATATGAGTGTGTTTTGAGGGAGGGAGAACTTAATCTGATATTCAGTCCTGTTCTTCAGGTCTCAGATGAGGACGCCTCACTTGGTGACTCTATTACTGACACCAGCTACTCACCAGGCTGTGTAGCTCATACAGAGAAGGTCCCGGCTCAGCCTTTCCTGTGTGAAGTGGACCCCTTCCCTGAGTTCACCTTGAACGTGACCTCCAGACTCAATCGCAGCTGGAGCCTCCTCACTTCAAAGGTAAGACACTTTTCCCCAGGTTGGTTAGTTGGAGGGTGTCTTACAATGTAAACTAGAACGACAGAGGAGACGTAGTCTGTAATTAGCACATAGCCTCAGGCAGTTTTGTGTTCCTGAAGTGCAAGGACTAAATTGTGTCTGCTGCAGCACTGTTGGCTTAAGAGGAACTCATCAGCTGCTCTGCATTGGTCCATGTGTTACTGGAAGCTGTTCCCTAAGAAGCTTTCTAGTATGGAACAGGAACCAGGATGTCTCATCTTCCAGTTACACCAAAGGGAAGCCCATTGTGTATTTTAATGTGTTGCCCATGAATTACACTCAATGGCAAAACAAGAGAGTCCAAGGGTTTCTGGGTCATCTTAGCAAACCTTGGGAGGGAGTGAAGGTGAAGGGGCACTCCCCCATCCCTTCTGAGTATTTCAGTTGATGTTAATTGTAGTGGAGCTGCTGCAAATATTCCTGAAAGCAAATATTTGATGTCCCCATCCACTCAAAAATAAGTAAAAGAACCAACCGCCTGCCTACTCACCTGGTCATCTCAACAAAACTGAGCCAGGGCTGAGAATAAACAGCAACAACTGCTGAGCTTTTGTAGTCAGCTTCTCTACGAACAAGAACTGTGACAGGAGAGCAAACAACACCTGCCTGGGGGGAACTGGACTGAAAAGGGAGTGGAGGTTGGTGGGCAGAGACTGTTTGTGCAGCCGTTGGTCTCCAGGGTGGGGCTGCTGGCAGAAGCGGGATGAAGATGATATCTCCATCAACCCATGCTAAATGCCAGGCAAGAGTCAGAGTGGGTGAGCACCCTGCTTCCCTGGGCCCCAGTAGCAGCTCCTTGTGCCTGCCAGGAGGAAAACCTCTGGAGAGGAATTGCCCCCGAGCTCATCCTACTCTTGGCTGGTGTGTGAGTCACCCCAGAGGACAAATCGCAGAGTTGTCACAGGGGAAAAAAATGGTGGGCAGTCCCTTGTCTGGCAGAGGAGGCAGATCATTCACTGCTCACACTCTACCCAAGCATGAATTCTGCTAAGGAAGCCACTATCACTTTGCCCTGTTGGGGAAGTAGGGGAGATGACATGTTATTTGCATGCTCTGTCTGGGCGTATAGACGGCCCAAATACCCAATGTCCAAGTGATCCATGTTTGAGTGCTGGGGTTTTTGCTTCATTTTATTCTGGGGGGGTTTAGCTTATAAATACAAACTTCAACTTCATCCAGTGGCAATGTTCTCATCGCATTACAGATTCATGGGAAAGTCTCACCTTCCCTTTTTTGTTTTT
>WEIS01040887.1:333-40669 GCA_013389965.1 Todus mexicanus
GGCCATCATTTGGTGTGGTGTTAATGGCTGAGGCACTGAAACCGCATCAGCTTAGTGGCAGTGAGGTGATTGTGCTCAGGGGCTGCTGTATGTAACTCAGGCTCTGTTCCTTGGCTGGGGGATTTTAGGCTAGTTCTCAGATATGAAGGATCAGAAAAATGATTGCTAATACCTACAACTGGTTAATTGCCAGAGTACACACTGTAACTTCGTGTAATCGAATGCATTCCAGGGGTTAGGTTTGAATAAAATAAGAACTGATGATTCATCCCTTCATCTCAAACTCTGAATGAACCTAAACATGAAATTAAAACATGAGTAGCTTTTTCCCCTAGTTTGATTATTTTCACATTTCTCTGTAAATTCTGATTCCTACCCAGACTGGAAGTGGAGATTCTCTTAACATAGCAAAAACTGTGCTCCCAATCCAGCTGGAAGAAGAAAATTCATATGACTTGATAAGAGAATCTACTTTCTGGAGAGTTCTGCTTTGTTTATATAGGCACCAGTGTCCATTTTCCTGTTCCATATGCAACTCCACTGTCATAACTGTTTAATCCTGCAAGTGCCAAAAAGCTGATATTTAAAAGGACTAGGTCTTTTAGTGTCCCTGCTCTTAACAAATAATGCAAATGTATTTATTTAAATACAATATACATGGCATGACAGTGGAAATGCAGGTAGAGGGACTTCAAGCAGTCCCTACATGGGACAGCGTGGCTAATTATGCATGTTTCTGAACGAAGATCTCATGTTGTAGCCATGCTGAATAACTTCATCTTATAATGAACCTAACCTAATTCTGAGGCCTGCTTGAAAAGAGGAATATTTGATATCCAAGCTTTCCAGATGTGCCTGGATTTCTATAGGTTTGAAATTTCCATCTTCATGGTACAATGGGTTGAGTTCAATGGAAAAAAAACCACCAAAATAAAAAAGCCCCAGACAAACTAAACTATTTCAGACCACTGCAGATTATTGTTGCTTTGAAAAGGGAACAGCCACAATGGACCTATCTTCAGGAAGGCAGGATCAAAACTGCAGGCATTGAGGAAATATTTAGAAATGTTTCTTGTAATCTGTGGCAGGAGTACCCTGTACTTTGCACAGAAATAGGTCTGTCTAATAAAAGAGTGAGATTGTTTGTAGTAAGTTACCAGAAATGTAATGTCATTTTGAATTTGATTTATGAAAGCAATAAAATGTTGCATTAGGGATATTTTATCGTTTCAAATTCTGAATACAATGCATCAATGCCAACAAAGAATGGATTTATCATAATATTTCTTGTGGTGTTGTGTTGGAAAGTATGCGATTTAGCCACTGGTGTAGCATGGAAAGATTCAGACAGCAGGAGGCTGCCGTGGATTTTGCATCAAATCTTCAATAAAGAAAAGAAATTTTTAAACTTTAACTTTTTTAAGGGAAGTGCACTTCTATTTACCTGGACGTCTAGTGCAGGTCTTATTGATTACTCTTGTCACTCTGTTGGTCAAATTATGCTTTTTAAATTGTGTGCTCCACTTTGGGGTTCATTTTGTTTTGTAAAGGTGATGATGGCCAGTAAAAAGTATTTTTCTTACTGTTTTCTGTTGATATTTTACAGGCTTAATTAATTGATTTCTGTTTAATCAGTCTTCAAACCTGCTTGAGATTAACAGCTTTTGTTTACCAGTGATTTTGTGGTTAATACAGATAAAGGTAGCTACTAAGCCCACATGAATTACTATACTTGATATTGTTAGAAGCTGATCAGGATTTGGCCATCATTTTTAATAATGTAGTGCTGCAAAAATACCCAATCTCATCTCGAGAGTTATTCAGGCAATATCTCTTCTGATTTCATCAACTGTGTTTTCTTGAGTTTTGATTAAGGAACTTGGGGATTAACTTCAGTGATTGCAAGTGTGGAAGTATTACAGAAGTTTTATCTGCTTCTCTGGCGTCCTGGCTCTTGTACCTCAATAGGGTATGCATGTGTTAATACTGCAGCTGTGATCTATCTTTTATAATTATTTGGAATTAAATGAAGTTTGCTGTGAGTGGAAGCCATCCATGCAATTACTGAGTACAGTCTAATCCCCTTCAGAGGATGATTAGACTAAAAGCACAGTTTTACTGTCTGCCCATTTCTTGCTACCGTTGACATCTTTCCTTTCCTTTGCCAGTAAGACTCAGAGTCTGGGTGTCTTCCTGTCCTAAATTCCTACCTCCACTGTGTCCTGGATAGAGTTAGTCCTGTCAAAGGACATTGCCAAGGAGTTTTAGGGCCTAACTGGAAACTCACCCTTCCTCCATACACTTGATGTTGCCCCTTCCGTCATGGGCATGTTTTGTAGGGTTGCAGCCACATCCTTTTCTAGGCTCTCCTTTCATCCCTGAATTACCTTGGCCGTAGTGGTTTTTTGTATAGCTTGTGATATTTTTGCCTGCACCTCCTCTGCTGTAAGATTTATACAAGAACCTTCTCCTCTGCAGATTTCTAACATGCAGAGTAGTTCTTTTCCATTGAAATACCTTCCTGTTGCTGCTTTTGATTCCAAATCTCATTTGAAAATCTCTTTATTACCTATTTAATTTCCTTTTTTTTTTCTTCCTCTTTCACTGTCTTTTGCTACTATTATGCTGACTTTGTAAGTCTATTATCTAAGCATGAAGAATATTTTAGGTAGAATTTTATGAAAGATGTTCCTTGACACGCCTATTAAAAAAAAAAAAAGGTCTTCCAAACAAGATTTGTAATCTTTGCTATGCCCTATCATATACGCTGCATCTAGATTTAAATTAAGACTATGAACATCAAAACGAACAGGAGCCAGAAAGTGCCAGAGGGAAAGAATGGAAACTCGGCATTGAGAGGAAAGCATGAAGTTTATAATGAGAGCAAACTTATCCCTGTGAACATATTTGTTATTCCTCCTCCAGCTTTGCCCAATTTAATAAAATCTTGCAGAACTTTCAACCCTGAACAACTCCTGATTTTTAATGAAAACCGATGAAAGAGATAGGGATCTATGTGCTTGTAATCTCTTTCATAAAGGGAATGGTTTTCTACACAACAGGAACTGCTCCTGCATAAAAATGCCTATGAAAGGCAATTTTTAAAGGAATTCCCATGATGTTTATTCTTGTTTTATTGGATGTGAAACTTCTAAGTATAATACTCTCTGGATGTTCTTGGATTCATGTTTACACTGTCAAGGCACCTGTCTTCATTTTCTGATTAGCATTGACTTGCTGTGGGCAAGTCAATGTCGTGTTCTCCTGCTACAAGAACAGTATTACCTTTCTGTGCCATCAGTTTGAATCTCTGTAGCACTGCGATACTACTCAGCTATCACACAGCACTGGGATGCATGTCTGTGAAGCACTTTGAGCTCCACAGATTTAGGATGGGTCTATGGTACAAAGCTACAAGTCTCTTTTGCAAATGCCTCTTGGTTTGAAGGGGACAGGGAAGTCAGACTGCAGTGTAGTCAGTGGTGAATGTGTACAAACATTTTCTCCACTTGTAGATTGGGAAAAGCAGCGTTTATTTAGTCCTCATTGCCCCAGCAGTGGTCCTTAGTGATGCCCCTGGAAAGAGTCCTGGCCCCATGCACTGCCTGTCCACGTGGTCCTGCCTATTCCTACTGAAACTTCCCTGATGTTCTCTGGGCTCTATAGGGTCCCCAAACAGAATTGCAGAATGCTTTGGGTTGGAAGGGAACTTTAAAGGCCATCTGACCTAAATACCTCCCTCTCTTGCCTTGAGGCTGTGCAACTCCAAGGCCACCTCCCCTTGCTGCAGGCTGCACAACAGCCCTGGCTATCCCTGTGCACTGCATTCCTGTGCTCCTACGCTCCCTGCAACTCCCTGCGGCAAGGCTTTGCCTTAGCTAGTGTACAGCAAATCTGTACCCGTGTGCTGAAAAGCACTGCTGACACTGCTCCGGCAGCAACCCAGGGTTAGAAATGGGCCATATGCTGCATTTCCAGCCTCCGTTTTTCCAACTCTGTTACTTCCGACAGCTCCAACATCCCAACGGGCAGCTGCGATGTGAAGGTGGCTGTTTCTTGACAGCTTCCCATTATGTACAGCAATTTTCTGTCTTTTGTGAAGTCTTACTGTGGTTGTAGGCTTAAAAATATATGTTGAGTCAACTGATCTTAGTGTAGGCTGAGCTCATGTGATGTCTCCATGAAATACTACTTTGTACAGGCATTTGTGCAGGTCTTCCTCAGCACATGAAGGCTACTGAACAGAGGCAAGGTTTCTTCAGGAAATATAACTTTCCAGATGAACTATCTTCAATAACGTGTGCCTGCTCATTATTGCTGTCTGTACCCAAAGCTCCCAGAAGGCTGGAGGTGAGTTCCCATCTCTGTTGGAGTCAGTCCTGTCTTCCACTTTGTCTTCTGTGGAGAAGGACACTTAGCTGTTGTACTAATGACAAAATACATGTCAGAGGCCCTGTTTCATCTCTTTCGCATCTAAGTGGGTGTATGTATCTTCACCAGAATGATGACTCCTGGAAGAAGATGTTACTCAGTGAGAACGGCAGGCTGAAACCTTACATCATTTTACACTGTCTGATAGTGGTGCACATGGCTGGCCATCAAGTCTAACCGAAAGCACTTGGCACGCTCCTAAATAAAATGTTAAATCTTAAGGCTAAGAGGCAGAAGCACATAAGTGATGTATGAAAATCTTGATTGCAAATTTCCATGTTCCAGGTGTGATTCATGGGGATGCTGCCTGGGAAGCATTTATATCCAACCGTAACAAACATAAACAGAATGACACAGTTTATTAAGCCAGAGGCAAATGTGAATGATGAAAGGCTACTATGTAAAACTGCATTAAACATGTCCCATTACATGATGTAAACCACATTTTGTAGCTGCTTAGACATAATGCTCCTTTCATTCCTCTAATTCCTTGGTGATTTAAATGTCTCTATTTTGTGAGACAGGAAAATAATAAAATATGAGTTGTGCTTGTGCATGCTAATGTTCTGGTATCGATATAAAAATAAGAGATAAAATAATGTCACTGGGAGGAATGTAGATCTCTAAATATCTGTTATCAAGAAGGGAGGATCATTTTGCACCCAGAGCTGAATGAGGGGGACTAACAACACTTTCCTTCGTGTAGGGGGCAATCGCACACACAGGCTTTTCAGGACTGAGGCACAGATGTGGACAGAGGGTAAAACTGCACCAGGAGAAGTCTGGGACACTGGAAGGTCAAAAATATGCCTCTCAATCTAAACCCTTGCTAGTACGTTGCAGGCTTTTGTATTCTGAGCTAGGCTCATTGCTTCCAGTAAGAGGAAGGGAGGCTGTTACCAGGTACCAGTTCAGCTGATGAGAATGATTGTGCAGTTGTTTTGTAAGCATGCTCAGGGTATATCTTTGAACTCTTGCAGATGTGTGTACTTTTGAAAACATTAACTACTAATTGCCCATCACAAACACAGCTCTTGTTTTTATGGGATGGACTGGGCAGCCCAGTGAGTTCACCATGGAAGATCAGTGTTTAGGGGTTTCTTTCTAAGCACTCTTGCTGCTTAATGTCCCTGGACTGTTTTGACATGCACCAATTCAAAATTTCTTGGTGGCCACATGTGCTACCAAATGCAGGGCATGATCTTGTGTTGTCTCTGGGAACAGCCATGCTGCTTCTACCTGAAAGTTTGATGCCATAAACACAGAAACGTGAGAAATGTTCAGACTGCCTTGGCTTTTAGCAAAGTAGTTTCCCTCTTTTGGCTTTTAAGTGTTATTGAAAATCTTTCGTAGAGAGGATTCATCTTTCCTGATACAAGGGAATTTAAATGCATTTAACAATTCCTGGAGCTTCAACTGATGTGGAAGGGCACGTGTTAGCTTTGTTTCACAAATTTTGCTTTCTCAAAGAAATGGGGGGGTTTCAGTTAATGGACAGTTTGGGATCAGATTTTTTTCTTCAAAATTAAACGCACGATTCTGAATGCAGAAATTATCCCTGCCATGCACACAGGCCACTGCTCAATGCACCTGTGGGTCTGGTTTGAGTGAGATTGGCGGCCAAGCAAGGGAATGAGGGGTGGTTTAGCTATCTGTACTGCCTTGCTCTCCTCTTGTAGGCAGCTGGCTGTTCTGTTGTAGAAAGCAGAACAATCTTGTGCTGTTACCTTGCTATTTCTCATTTTTTATGCATATCTGAATTGCAGTTATTATAAAGTGCAGAGGAAGAGAACTCTCTAAAAGCATGAAGGAAGCATTTAGTAGGTGGGTTTGTTCTGACTTGCTATATGAAAATGGAGTTGGGAAGGAAATTGATTTCCCATCCTGAAAAAATATTTTCACTGTGGCGTGAAAAATGTTTGAGCTGTGCTGCGGGGTGAGGCTGAAAGCCTTTCAAAACTTTGATGAAGACCTACCTGCTTGGCTAAAGCCCCGAGCGTTGGCACTGATTGAGGTTGGTGCAGAGCAGAAAGGAGTCTAGATCTATGTTCCAGACATCCCTGGCCAGCAGAGCAAACATTTCCCACTCCCTGCATTCTCGGGAACTACTCACAGGGTCTAAAATGTTTCCAGATGAAACTTTCTTAAAAACTGATGCATTACTCTGTTTTTTGAGAAATTGGCATTTTCTGAGTGTTGGTTGGGTTTTTTTCAGATAGGCTGAAGACGATCAAATTTTGTTGTCAAGCCACAGAGAAGAGAGACTCATTTTGAAGAAAGATATATTACTTCTGCAGTGAAAAGTACTCCTATTTATTCTGCAGTATTTATTGTACTCTCATATCCTAGTTCTTGTTGGTGTGCATTCAGCAGAAACTATCAGCCAGTTTCAGTGATAAACTGATTTCAAAACATATGCAGTGCACAGCAAAGGCAGCATAAAACATAATTCATAGCACCAATTAAAAATATTTACAGTACTGTATTTCCTATACAAAGTTCAAACAGCTTTTTCATCTTTCTAGCATTCTGGTTTGCAGAATTCCATTTCTGTAAATGTGATTACAATTTGCAGTTCACAAACATGGGGAATGACAACATTGTCTAGAACGTGATAGAAGGGATTTGGAGCCACCACACGTCACCATTTCTCATTTTCCCAAATCTATTCTTTCTCCATGCTCTTATTTTTCAAGCGTTTGGGCTGCTCTTGTAAGTAAACACTGTCGGGTGTGGTGGCAAGGACCTGCTGCACCCAGCAATGCGCTTGCCGGTTACCAGAGTCCCACTTACTTTCTTCATGCATGATAAAGAGCATTATTTAGAGTCCAGGAATGCCAGAGGGAAGAATGAAGGAGAACAAGGTGCCTCCGTCTCTCCGTTTTGTGGGAAGCCCTACTGGGCCTTGTAACTGGCATTTAAAGAGAATTTTCTCAGACATGGAAAAATTAAGTGCATTACAAACAAAGGTACTACAACCTTAGAGGAGACCTCTACATTCATGGTACTTGCAGCTTATGTTTGTTTTCTCAAGACTGAATAGAGAAGGGTCTTTTCTCACAAGCATCCCATGCTCTTGACTGCTACAGGAGAAGATATTTGCAGACACTCAGGAGTCCTAACCTTAGCAGAAAGGTTTAGGACAAAGCTAGTCAATAAGATTTCAGATTTATAATTTGCATTTTAAGAGTTCTTAAGATTTCAGTCCAGAATGTAGGAAGTATTTCCAAGAACAGCTAACCTGAAGAGGTTTTCTTACCATTGGCTGATACGAATTACAGCAGAAGATTCCTAGGATTTTTAGTAACAGCTGAATGAACCTAAAGGCAATGCTTCTTACAGCATTTTGGCTGTGTCTAGATTAGACTTGGAAAATAAACTTCCTTTCACTTTAATCTCCCTATATTTTATAGTTACAAATCCTTTTTAGGTCCTTTTGAGGGTGAATGGTCTTCCTCTCAGAAGTAATTGCACTTAAACACAGTGTAAATCGCCAGCTTACACTTGTCCTTTCATATGCTGATGCCTCTTACTATGCAAGTCACGCAGACAGGTATCTCATTCATGGTTGTGCAGCACCTCTCTTGGCACTAGCCTTGCTTGGTTTTGTGGGACTGAGGAGCATCTTGGAGGAGAGGCAGCGACAGGAGAATTCTGCTGGCTCTGTGACTTCTTTGCTATCTTTGCCCACAATATGAAATGAGGGGCCCAGGAGATGTTATGCTTAGAGAAATCTTCAGAAGCTGATTTTGCTCAGCTTCTCTTTCAGCGAGTATTTTTATGCGCCTCCCATTATAGTCATTAGACTTGTGTGGCTGTTCAACCTCTACATGCTCCACATTTGTGTTTTCCTCCTACCCTTTTAAAAATAGATATTTTGGCTTTCTGCAGCATCACATTTGTTGCTGTGGAGATGATTGTAATGTTGCCAATGGAGATATGACTTCACTGACAACCTCTGAAGGACAGAAACATGAAGATGCAGTGTGACTTTAATTC
The DNA here is from genome assembly GCA_013389965.1 of Todus mexicanus. Taxonomy (NCBI): domain Eukaryota; kingdom Metazoa; phylum Chordata; class Aves; order Coraciiformes; family Todidae; genus Todus; species Todus mexicanus. Next base: position 8,764 of record WEIS01040887.1, read on the forward strand.
TCTCCTGCTGCCTGGTTCCTGATAGCCCTGTTCTGCCGTTCCCTCTTCCCCGTCCTCCTGTGTGCTGCATCCTGAACTTCAACTGATGCACAAATCTCTCTTCTTTCTTAACCTGGGCCGTGTTTTAGTGTAAACGTATACATGTAGCAGATGCAAATTGCCTGTAATTAGAGGCAGAACACAGTACTGGTATAACGATTTGTTGATTCTTGCGACACTCCCAATCTCAGCTGTGCTGCCGTCTCTGCCTACCAGCACCCTTTGGCCTGTAATTCTGTAGGAAGAATTCACTGAAAAGTACATGCACAGAGAAATTGCCTAATGTTCAGGGAAAATAAAAGCAATTTCCTGGTTTCTTTTGCGTGGGCCATCCTGAAGAAAAATGACAGGTTGGAAGGAGGGAAGGGAAAAAGAGATGGGCAGAGCGACAAGCCATTATAGCTCATGCTGCTTATGCTGAATGTCTGGCAAAAATATAAACGTTGTTACCCACCCTGATGCTACCCCTTGGTGTTTCTAAAGAAAATTGGTGGGCTTGTGAGAACAGGTTTGACTTTAAAGATGAAAAAAAATGGGAGAGAGCAGGATTTGGATCTGCAGGGTTCAGGGCAGAGCCAGGTGGGTGGTGATTCTTCAGGAGAACAGGGACAAGCTCACTCCAGCAGAGGAAAGATGGGTGTTTTGGTGATGCTGTAACATAGTACCATGGTCAATGTCAAATTAAAGTTCTCTGAAAAGGAAAAATCCAGCTCCACTGAATAGTCCATACCCTGTATAACTGTCCGTGTAGTCTTTAGCTGTACAAAGTTTTGTAGAAAATTCCCAAACTGCATAAACAAATGAGCTGTATTTGCCACTGGGGAGAATTAGTGCTTTAGAAATACAGCAGTATTTCTTCCTGGCAGCCTGAGAGTCCACATCAGAAGTGGTTTGTGCTGTGATGGTAATTGGGTTTCAGCTGATTGCTGCAAAACTATGAATCAGCTGCAGCTCATTTTTAATAATGAAGAACTGAAACATAATCAGAAATATATCCACAGCACTACAGCTTTCAAGGATTATATGCGGCAACTGGTGCCTGCAGCATTTCTTTGGAGTCAGATTTGCTCTCTTTTTGCTGCTTTTTTTTTTTTTTCTCCACTTTAAGCATTAGAAAAAGTTAATATTTAGAGCTGTTGATTTGGCATGAGATAGAACAGAACGCAAGAATTAATATTGCTCTTTTCTGTGCTCTGGTGCAGTCTCATTTCTGATACCCTTTTGGAGGAGAGCTTCCGTTGCCTGCTCCTACCCCAGGCTAAAGTAATCAGCAAGCATCACAGGTAGCACAGAATTTGGCAAGCCATGATGTGCTCTTGAAATCACTTGTGAAAATGGTGCAGTAACCTTGAGTGCTGATAATGGAAACCTGTATTTTACCACTCCTGGATAAAGAAAGATATTGTGTAGTGTTAACAGAAGAATAAGTTACTATGGTGATGGAGGCTATATAAATAGGTGGAAATAAATATATGTATAGAGCCTTTTAAGTATGATCTGACAAGAAGATTGTGACCTGTTTCCATGGGACTATGGAGCAATGGAGTTTGTTCACATTGATACTTCATGGAAATTAGAAGTGATACGTGAGAGACCTTGTTTTCTATCAGGAAAACACTGCAAGGACTCTGTGTGAATCTCACCTACTGAATCTCAAATTTCTCCTGCATTTGCTGTAGGCTTTGGACTCCCTCACCTCCAATTCTGAGGGCTGTGGTTACAGTATTAACAATTCCCTCGTCCTTTCTTTATCTTCTGCCTGTAGACAAGGGGCTTTGCTCAGGTCCACTCAGCTGAACAGGGTTCTTCCCCCTGCAACCTCCTTCTTGCGCTACTGCAGACAAAGCTCCAAACCTGATAAATTTCTGGCCTCTGTCTTTCTATCAAGAGTAACAGAAAGTATCCCGCTATTTCTTTTGTTTTGACTCTGCTGTATGATGCAAAGTTGTCTCAATTGTAAGGAGGATATGACATGCCATCACCAAGAGATAGAAGGGCAGTGGATGTTTCTAATAGAGAGGCTCCTGTGGAAGAGTGGGGCTATGCCAAGGCCTTCACAAAACCTGTAGCTGGACAGCTTTGCAGGCTCTCAGGGGCTCTAATCATCACTTACTTGAACAGGTTGAATAAACAACATGAAATGGCAGGGTGAGGAGAACATTTGATTCCCCATCTCCTACAGCACCCTTGTCTGGATGCTTATATTTGAAAGTAGATATTTTGTGTGTGTGTGTGTGTGTGTATTCAATTGTTTCCACTGCTTTTGTCACCTCTCTTTTTCCCCAGGTCACAGGATCATTTTCAGCTAACCATCAGCATTGTCTTCCTTTTCTCCTCCCATATCCCCACCTATAGGCTGAGGCAGCTTGGCCAGTTGCACACTTTGTCCATTACCTTTATCTGTAAAATGTGAAAATGAGTTATGGGAAGGATTTAGCCATCCTTGATGGTAATGTGATGACTACTTAAATTAATTTTAAAGACTTTTTTGCTTTCAGAATTGTGCTCATGACTCATGTCTGTTCGTAAGATATGATTATAGAATTTTTTTGAGTAATTGCATGTGTGCAGCTTTGGAAGACCTCTTGTGTTGATTTAACGGAGACCTCTCAAATAAGAAGGTAAAAGTCAAGCCTTAGATGAGACATCAGGACTTGATTTTTCTACCAGCTGGTATTTATTTGTCTGCATCTGCCATTCCTCAGAAAAATCTACTGGCAACAAGAACTGTGCAGTGTGTTTGTGATGCATGCAGGGGAATCTGCTCCCTGTATTGGTTCTGCAGTGCTGAGAAGGTGGAAAACTTGCTTTTGTCAATAAAATAAAAAGATATGACTCAAAGAGCAAACTAGGAGCTGAGTAAGGCTGTTCTACTCTACCACTGTCAGAGCAAGATGTGAAGTGGGCTGCAAAAGAGCAGTGAGTGACAGCCGTGCATTTGCAGCACCCTTGCAGCCCTCTGCCACTCACCCCACTTGCCTACTTGGCTTTCCACAGCTCCCCATGGAAAAAACAACCACAGGTCACTTTCCCAAAAAGTGGATAGTTGAAGGGGGACACATCAACTCCCAAAGTGGCTGAACTGCAGCCCAGCTGATCCAAGTCCAACATATGATCTAAGGGGACATATTTATCTGGACATATAATCCAGGTTTTATTTCCCCATTCAAGATTTTTTGTTTCCTCAGAAATGCTCCTGGTGTGCTGTGCAGCCAACATTTGTTTCAGCCTCACTGAAGGTACCTTCTGCCTTAGCTGGTGGCATCAGCTATATTTCTACTCACACCGAGCTATTCTGGAATTGCCAGCAGAGCTTGGTTTTCACATCTCACTTCCTGCCAGTGTCTGACTCCTGATAGACACGCTATTTGCACCCAGTTTCACACAAGACTCCTGAGTGCCAGATGGGTTCTCACCAGTCCCGTGCTGAACCTTGGCAAACTCTTCCACAAACCCAAGGTAAGATTTTGATTTAAGGCAGAAGGCAGCACCAAACGTGCAGCTTTCCTTTTCAGTACTATAGAGCCTGATTTGATAAAAGGTGATATTCAGTCGTGCATCAGCTGATGTGCTTATGTACGTGGTCAGGTCAACAGTCAAGTGTTGCAGCCGCTTTGTAGCTGATTTGGCCTGAGCCAATTAACTGATTTATTCCTGTACTGGCAATCATTGGGCATGTAAATCACATGCATATTTGCATTTCCTAAATTTAGCATATGCATCTATGTATCCAGTCTGTATGCACAACTTGGCCATGTTTTCATTTGCATTTTATCACATTTAGCTGCGGGAAGTGTAGATCATTTTGAGTTGAGCAGGACCTCTAGTGGACCGCTGTGTCAAAACACTGGTATTCCCATAACCTTCAACCATCCTTGAAGGGCTTGCTTGCATGATAAGACTTCTCCAGTTACGCAAATGAAGTTAAGCCCACGAAAATAGGGATCTTTTTATGGAGGTTTATACATCAAGCACCCTCGTGGAAGGCTGCTCTGGTGTAATGACATCAGGTGGAATTCAACAAAGCAACTTAACCAGTATAGTTTACCCTGGCAGTAGACTTTAAATATCTCAAATACTGAGTTTCCCAAGTATCTATCAGTGCTTTGTTTCCATATCTTTCATTAAATGTACTTACTCAGTGTTAAAACGTTTATATATTATATAGTCATCAGGTGTCCTCCTGTGGAGTCACCTGTGTACGTTGAGAGATCTGGACCTGTGCGGTGCTGTACCTGTGCTGATGAACCCTGCCATGTGCACTTTGCTTTTTCTTGCCATACGATTGTGGTGTTCTCATCCCTGCTCAAGTCCCAAGGCCACAACCCCACTGTTCATTGCTGCATTCCTGTGTGATGGAGCAGAATTTGGTCTTCATGCTGTGAATGCTAGGGATGCAAAAGAGAAAAGCAGAACACAGTGGGAACAGTCAAATCCTGGAGTTCTTATCTCCTGTTTCCATTTCCACAAAGTTTTTTTCTCAGTATCTGATTTCATTTGCAGTCCTGAGAGTCTGAGAAAGCTCATGAAGGTCTGAATTGTTTTAGTGGAAATTAATACACAATGTCATCCACAGTTACTGCTGTGGAAGCGATTTAAGCAAAGATAGAATAAATGACAATGTTTGGGTTCATCAGGAATTTACTCCACTAAAATGAAAGCTTGCCTTTTGGGTTTAGCTCCAAATTGGAGCAAAGCAAGTTATGTTACTATTGCTGGCTTTTGATGCTTGGTGTGTTCCTCTGCTTTATTGTCTTATGGAAGGAACCAACGAGGGGCAGGGTGTTTGGCACATGTCTACAAGGTTTGGAAGCATCACGCTAGCCTACTACCGAGGCACCAGACCTTAAAGAAGATGTAAATGAAGCTTGAAATCACATTTGCATTGCAAATGATACAATTTGTTCTGCCTCTATACAGAATTAATTTGCACTGCTTGTTGTTTTGTTCCAATTGTGCAGCTGAATAATGCTGCTGCTTTAGGTGGCTCAGCACCTTCTTCATAAACAAGGCAGGGTAAATGAAAAATTTGCTATATTGGACAGATCATCTATTCAACTTTCTGGCATTCATCTGTGAGCCATCTTCAAATTATCAAGCAACAGGGGAGCCCTGTTCTCCCTCAGGGTCTGCAGTATTGATGCTGATTTGCTGAGTTACAGGCAGATTTTTAATTACAACTGCCTTAGATAATTACTTAAAGGGTTAAACTACATCCTAAAGTGGTTTCATTAGCTCTTTTGAGTTAATAGAGCACAGGAAAGTGTGAGTTTTATTTAGTAACTGATTAACAAGAAGTAAAGTGGCAGGCCTTAGAGAAAACTAGTGTAGAGTTTGTAGCAACTCCTTTTGGAACTGCCTGATTGCTTTGGCCGGCTCAAGAGTTTTTGAAAACCTTTATGGAGCAACACAAGACAGCTAGGCCTTTATTTAGTTAGTCCAGCATGAAGAAGAGAGCCCATCCACATCCAGTGACCTTGTAACAAGGGTCTGTCTGACTGAGAATTGTATAATGTCCCCATTACCTTACTGAGTCTCTGAATTGAAGAGCAAAGCTTTTATGTTTTGAAGAGCCACAAAATGTGTACTCACAGGTATCTCTGAGAGCTGGGAGACCACAGCATCTATCCTGCACTGGGTAGTTAATGAGATCACGGCCAAACAGGTAGTTTCACCTTGGCAGCTGTGTCCACTGTGAATGTCTTTCCTTGTATGGCTGGGGACTGGGATTACCGAGCAATCCCTGTGTCAGCATCACCTGACTGCAGATTTTGGTCTGTAGCACCACCATGAGAGCTGCACGCAGCTTGTGAATCATGGCTGTGCTACCTTAGTGTGTTCCATCCAGGCTTAGTCCAGTTCATCGAAGGGAGGACTGCTGTAATTAGAATGGAATTTCTTTGTACATGAGTCCAGAGGCAGATAAACCCCTGCAAACTGGTGCTTTGCTATCATACAGTTGTGCAACTGTGTGATAAAGTACCTCAAAGTTTGAAAATAAGTTTTCAAAAGGGTTTTTTTTACTTTTTCACACAAAACACGCTTTACATGTCTGCGAAGAAGGGACCTGTTTACATTTCTCTGTGGTAGATTACAGCTTTTTTTCCTCAATGACAAATGTTAAATAACAGAACACAAACTAATGAATTACAGTACTCTAATACAAAGTTACTTTCATTTCTTTTCAAAGGAAGACCATTAGCTTACCCTCTTAAATATTTTATTTGGACAAGGGATCATCTCATTTTTATTTTATGCTTACAATAACTTCAGTCTAGCTTTTAAATGCTGTTTTACACTCTCTCCATAATTTTAGATCTCTTCATCCATTCGCACACATAACAAGAGCATATCCTTAGACAGCGACCTTCCCAAACGTGGTGTGCATCTGGCTCCATTGGCATTTCCTGTACTTTCTGAAGAGATTTTTTGATAAGTGTAGAGTGGTTCAGCTTCATCTGCGTACAGAGACATATCTTTTTTTGGCTCTCTGCAAACAGAGGCTTCAGAACAGTCACATCCACAAATTATTTAACTTCAAAATGCTCATTAAATCTTTGGCTCCTTCTGCAGACTGTGCAAGTGGCACATACAAAATTCTGGAAGCGAGGTGGGAGGAGGAACAGGATAAAAATTACTTTTCCTTTGCACCATTGTACCCTACGATGCATTACTGCCTGGTCACGCACTGTCACTCATCTGAAGCGTCCTCTGCAGTGCCCAGGGCATGGGCTGGGGCATGGAACAGAACCCCATAATTAAGTTCATAACAAAGCTTGACTAGCAGAAAGGTTGGGCAATGCTAGCGAGGAATTCTCATTCAACTTTGTAAGTTTTCTTTCAATCAGAGCAGTCTGAAAGGAGGCTAGTGCCTTAATACACTTGTGTGCCTCACATGGCTAAAGCAAGGAGAATTAGTACAGTGTCTGATTTAAACCACAGTTTTCACCATCTAAATCTTTTTTTATTCCCACTGCATAGTTTTAGCAAGAAAAACGAGTGAAAAATTGCTGTCATAAAAGACTCATCTGCTTTCCATTATACTGACATTTAAGGATTGCACACATTAAAATGCTCCTATGCACTTCAGAGAGCGACAGAAAAAACAGGAGGCTGAAATTTATAACAAATGGGAGATGTTGAAATTCAGCCACCCTGGGGTGGGTGTGGAACAAGGACTGGGAAACAATAAAGATTTCCCTGCACCTAACCCTTCCCATCCCTTCCTACATTTGCATGTCAGGGAATTAAATTGCTAGTGCATAGAAAAAATTTTCTCAAAATACCCTTTACCCTCTGTCTCCTTTAGATTTTAAAAAAATAATTAAAAAATTGTAATACTGATATTTGCAGAATATAGTCAGTGCGTTGTACTCCCTGCAGGAATAACCCTAAAGTCAGTGATATAATGTGATCTGGTTTATCAGCAGTTTTTGGTCTATGCTAGAATGCAATTGTTAAGAAGCTTTTTCTTTGAATTAGGAAAGCCAATTCCTCTTTTCCTTCTAGGCAGCTCCCAGCCACTGGTATCTGTTGGTTTCTCACAAGCTGAGGAGCAGCATTTTTTTTGAGTGAGATTTCTAAAAATACTGGTTGTTTTATAAGTGAGTGGCAGATAAACAGCTCTGCATTCCTCTCCATGGCAGAGCTGGGGGATGTCTCTCTGGGTACAGGAGCATTAGCATGGAGTAAAATGTGGCCTTACATACCTGCCTTCCCAGTTATCTTCAGATGGACCCATTAAACTATAAGGAAAGTTTGAAAATCTTTGGTTTGTAGTAACATCTCTTATGTGGTTTGGCATTTGAACCATATAGTAGAAGTTTAGGCCTTAGAGTTTTGATTGTAATTCTCAGTGATTTTCTTTCAGATCTTTCTCAAAGTTTCAGATAATCAGAAAATATCTAAAACCTGTTTGTAAAATTTCTATTATGGTCGAAAGACAGAGTGTAAAAGCACCAGTACTTGACTCCTCTCTCTTGTTCTCCAGCTACCACTTCAGCATCAAATTTATTCAATTTAAAAGTAAAAACCATTTTGGTGGTTTGTTGGAGGTTTTTTCCCCATCTCGAAGACTTCCTGCTCAGCCCATTTCATGTAACTCAAGCTGTGTTTGCTCTGTTTTGTGTAATACTTGTGCCAGCAGTGAACCTGGGCTGGAGCTGTGCCTGGCTTGGGGTGCTGCTGCCTGAGAGTGAAGAGAAATGCTCATTCTTCTACCACTGTATCAGTTGTTTTTCCAAACAGAGTAAAACTTTAGCTTTGTTAGTGAAGTATATGTATATTTACTTTGTAAAGTATATGTTTTATCTTAAGAGGGACACTTAAAAGAGACACTAACAAGTTTTATAGGATTCAGCTTGTGCTGTTTTTTCTGACCCCTAGAAAATTTTAGCATCAATTTAGCTCTGTATCAAATCCTGGTCTTTGGTGCTGGGCAGTTACCCAACCTCAGGGTGTGAAAAGGATGTGTTTATTGCTTTGTAGCAAAGAACACAATAACTGAAACCTCACATTTGAAAATATTTCCTCTTCTCATAGAAATAGAGCTATGTGGTTCTGATTTCTAGCTCCCATCTACTCTTCAGAGTTGAACATTCTTATCCGTGCTAAGGCACATTGCAGTAAAGAAATTGTCTTAGGTTATCTGAAGACAGTCACTCATTGACCCATAAAATTCTGCATCTGAAGGCTTGAGGGGAATTGATTCACCATCTAAGTAACTTGAAGTAACATACAATATAAAGTAAAAATTAGGCAAAGTTCTGCAGTATCAAATATCAAATGCCAGCCTACAGCTCTGTGGGTGAACTTCTGCATCTGCAAATGATGATGCTTCAATTTATCATCCCTTCTAAATGATGGGTTCAAACACATACCACTGAATTTATGGCTCTGCAAAGCGTTAACAGGGAGCAGAGGGAGGAAGTGGAGGAGGGCAAAGGAAGATGCTCACAGGGAACAAAAGTGAAAGGAATGAACACTTTCACTGAACCACAAATTGCCAGCCTTCTGTGTCTTGCTAATGCATTAACAATCAATGCTAACTTCCTCCTTATAGTATTGCTTCCTCCTCATAGTATTGCTCAGTGCTGTTGCCTGTTGCTTTGCTTGCCCTGCTTTTTGAGATTGGACAGCAGGGCCTCCTGACAGGGATATAGGGAACCAGAAACAAAATTGAACCACAGGAAGAGTTATGGTAACATAGAAGAGGGTGAACAGCTAGCTGTAACTTTTTCATTGTGAAAAAAAAAAAACCTAAACCAACAATCATTCCTATTTCATCAAAGCATTTATTGTATGCTTCATTACACACACAAGTAGGTTTGTGGCTTCAGTGGATCCCTATTTAATATTTTAAGCACCTGCCTAACTTGGATGTATCTGGGCACAATGAAACAAGAAGTGAAAATGTATTATTTGGGTATCTTTACTGCCATAAACAACATAATAAGGTAGGAAAAATGAATGTTAAGCATACTATTAAAAAAACCCCACCATTGTTTGTCTAGTTTGGGGTGAGTCCAGGTAAAACTTGGTGTGTAGGTTAGTGTTTAAACTGCACAGGGGATGAAGGGTCCTAATTCTCAGTTTGGGAGTGATATCAATGAATTAATGCAGTGCAAGCCTGATGTGGGATAAGAGGTGTAGATTTAAATCGATATTCAGTGAAGGAAGTGCTACTTTAACCATTTAACAGAGACTGTGCTAGCAGGTTTTTGCAGGTTTAATAAGTTTCTCCAATAAGAATATTCTCAAAAACATTTTTTCTGAACCCTGACTTTGCCTTTCTAGAAGACTTTCCCTTTGAGGACTGTCAGAGGGAAAACAAGGAGCTGGGTCAGGCATTCATTAATGAAACACTTGGGCACACTTGAGAGTAGGGTCATTTCCAATTCCCCTGTTTTACAGATTGTTTTTGTTGCACAGAACGTCAGTTTCTAAGCTCTGAACGGAATGGGTTTGCTTCCCAACAAAGCAGAATGTTTTGGAAATTGTTTACCTTCCTCAGATTATTCTCTTTCCCTACCAGCAATACTTGCTGCATCATTGCAATGGATATTGCTTGTTCTAAATGAGTTAGTTATAGAGGCAGGATAGACTCTCTTCTCACTTTTTTGCTGTAACTGCTTCATCTTGTATCCCTGTCATCACTGGGCTCAATATTGGCAATGTAATGTAGCCTGTATATAAAATTCAAATATATATGGAAATTATATAACTCTAAAACACAGGGACAACAGCTTCCAGGGTTTTGGGCATGGGATGGCTTGGAATAAATAACATCGATGTTCTCCATAGAAAGGTGTTTTTTGTATTTTATTTATGTTTTTAACTACATCATCAAGATTAAAACATAATTTTAATAGGATAGCTATCCTATGTTAAAGGTTTGAGCGTACACGGTAGGTAATAGTGGGCATATTGCTACTGCTATTTAAATACTAATTGTTAAGATTTATTGGAGAACTGTAAATGTTAAAGGACAAATTTGTCCCGTCTCATGCCACACACGTCTCATTAAATCTGTGATCAGAATCTGATCCAATAAAAAGACTTTTGTCCAGTGATTCTCACCACAGCTTTTAAGACAATTAGCTTGGCTTAGCATTACGATTTGATCTTAAACAGGAGCCATATCCCTTCGAAAAGGATTTATTGCATCCATTTGAATCAGTAATGCTGTTAAAGAAAGAACAGTGGGAAAGAAAACTGAAAATACAATATGAGGTAAATCAATGAAAAAAATATAGTAAATTTTAGAGGGAAAAAAAAAGAGACAAAATTGACAGTCAAAATATCAGCCAAGGACTCGGTTCTAGTGCGGAGATGGATAGTGTAAGTATTTAATCAAAGCAGCTGAAAATCTCCTGCAAGACAGATCACAGTCAAGTCTGAGAGGAGGCAGTGAGGGAAGACAATCTCCTGACAACTTCTGAATGCCTTTAAATGCACTGTATGGCAACAGTCTCACTGCTTAAAATATTTACAAAATGTGATACTGAAGGTCTGAGAACAGAGGGTTCAGTGGCAGATAGACACGTCCTTTCTTGGATCTTGTCTCGCCAGTGGAAGAGGTGGCAGCCCTGGTGCTTGTCACTGCTTCTTGCTGCCAGTCCTCTCCCTGTTGCTCCCTGCCGAGCCCTGGGCGAAGGGCTCCTGGGGAGCATCGGCCATGGGATGTGCAGGTCTGGGATCACCCAGCTGCCCCCATCCCAAGCACATAGACTATTTCAGCTGGGGAAAAGATAAAGAGGGAAGGAGAGGAGGAAAAACACTCCTAGGACACAGTGACAGGCAGCTCAGGAGTGTCTACACAGAAGGATAATCAAAGTTAGAGGTAAAACTTAAAAAGGGGAGACACATGGTTTAAGTAATGCCAGTCTGGGGCTTTGCCTTTAGCTCTGCTGCTGACAACTAGATGGGTAAACTATTCCACCTAGCAGTGAAATTTTCCTACTCCTTGAAAATGTTAGTAATAATTGTGATTAGCATGTGGAGTTATTTAAACTGTGGATAAAAAGCCTCCATATATGAGCAGTGAGATGGTGTTATTATTTATTATTATAACTTGCCATCAGTTATTACTAACAGCCACTTGGATCCAAAGTCCTTTTCCATGCGAATGCCTGCTCTGCAAGGTTCTGCTGTACAAAGCAAATCTTGACGATTTGCTGCACACTCTTGCCAAACTCCAGCTCATCGGCAAGAGGCACCAAACAGGATAAAACCTCTGAGATTTGGTTCAGCAGTAAAGTTTTGCAGTTCCCTACTCCCAGGCATCCCAAAGCTTTGCAGTGCTTGAGTGTTTGGGTTTGAAAACCCTCTGGGTTTATTTGAAGTCGTCTTGATCTCCTTGGCTTATAATTCCGAGCACATTGGAGAGGCAGGGAACCATGAGTGGACTGTGTGCAGAGCCTGGCTGGCGGCGGTGGCCTCTTCATTAGGAGAAGAGGGATGTGTAATGTCTCAGAGTACTTAACTCCAATTAACTGATTAGCTCGAGGTAAAATCCCAGCAAACACAAGGCTGTTTGACGTTTGGAAGTCGAAGACTGCCAGCTGCGTTCTGTTTGAAATACAAACTGTCTTGGGGTTTTTTTGGTGTAGTTTTTGGGATGGCTGAGGAAGAACTCCAGTGCTCAGCCTGCTCTGGGTTGTGTCCAGGGAAGCTGCTGTGCTGGAATTGACAGCAGATCTGTGAGCACTGGATTTTATTTTTATTATTTTAATTCTTCTTCATTTCCCCACCCCCTTGGGCAACTCACAGTTGTAATGTTTCATCAGTAGTTCGAATGCGTGGTGAATTCTTCCAGTAGAATGGCCTCTCAAATTCTCATTTGGCTCTTCATAGGTACAACTGGTTTTTCAGCGCTATAAATGGGTTTATCCTTATTTAACTACCCATCTCACCATTTTTGATCTCTGAAGGTTGAGATTTTGATATTAAGTATGATTATAAACGTTTGTTTTTACAGGGTTTCGAAAGCCCTGAAATATTTGTCCTTCATTGCACAGAGATCTACAACTTCCTAACAGCTTGTGACAAAAAGCATGCTTGCAAATGGTAATTAGAGGCACAGTTTTATGAGCCACATGAATTCAAATATCTGTGCTTACACCAACCCCTGAGTCATGGAACAGCAAAGGGTTGGTGATAGCCTCTGATTAATCCCAGCCGGGCTGTGAGCCAGCTCAACCTGAGGCTGGAAGCTCCATCTGCAGTTTCCAGCCTGCTCAGCCGTATGGGGCCCCGGGGAACTCGCTTTGGGGTCTGTTATTCCCAGGCAGAAGGCAAAGCAATCCAGTCATTGCATACTGGTCTGGGGTCCTTTGTGTTTTTATGTTCCCAGATAAAATACTGTCCAAGTGCAGATATTACTTCAACAGTTTTTAAGTAGAAAATGATATATGCTCTTTTTTCTTTGTTCCCCCTGATCTGCCACACAAATGAGAAATTCTGGACATCACAGTCCTTTTTGAAGATCAGCTCACTTCTGATATCTAAGAATGTTGCTCAACCAGTTCTTTCAGAATTAGTTCTTTCATAAAGCTTTATTTCTAGAATTTTTTCAATTATTTTTTTTTTCCTTTACATTGAATCCTAGTAAAATGTTTTGGGCAGCTGCATTTTAATCTTTAGCATTAATTAGGTAAAGTATAAAGCAGCAGAAGCATGGATGACAATATTAATGCAAGTAATAAAAGCAGATTAATGACTAAATCCAAAGAAACAGAATCCCAGCCCCCCTGCAGACATGGATATTAATGAGATTTCCTGGTGTGTTTTTTTTCTCTCTGACTGTGGGCAGTTTCTCCCACCCCACCAATCTCTGCAAGTGCCAAAGAGTTTGTTTACTTTGTGCCTAGTTCTGGTTAGAAACGCAGGTAGAAACTAGTAAATACAGTGAAATATTGCTAGAATTTCTGACCTGACAGTAAATGTGACAAGCCAGTAATCTTAATGGGATCTTTTTTTCCTTGAGGTGACCAAACAGGAGGGAGAAGCAGCTTTGCTTTTGGGTATTTATACAAACTGAAGGCTAAGATTCCTTTGCTTGGGTAGGAAAGACAACTTATTAAGGGAACTTAAATATATGAAAATGGACAAAGGGAAGGAGGTGAATTAAGGAGATTCTGCCGCACCAGCTGCTGGCCTGTTTGTCTGCCCAAATAAATAGAACTAACAAGTGTCTTGAGGGCAAATGAAATACAATCTTGAGTTAGGAACGCATGTAAATAGCTACTGAGTGTTTGGCCTTCTGTTTTTTCTTGATGTCTCATAGTTAGTGGTGAGTGTACCCTTCCCTCTCTTGATTTCAACAGGCAAAACAGAGATAAGTCACAGACTCTTACAGTGCTGGTGGAGCAGAACATATCACTGTTGGTCTGCCCGAAGCCTTTGTCTAGGGAAAGAAAGTGATGATGGACTGAAAAATTAAAAAACCCGACCACTGTTGTGTCCATTTCTGTGCCCATCTCTGCGTCCTGCTTAGGGAAGCAGAGAAGGTTGATTTCCAAATTCCATCTGTTAATGACTTGTGATCCTGTAGCAAACTCAATTTGTATCCATAATGAAACCTTATAATATTAGTGGCAGTATTAATATCAGTGTAATTAATAATACTATTTATATCATCAAGAGACAGTCACTAATTATGCAGAGGGACTGATATCTAACAGCAGATTAACCTCCTCTCGCTAGGCAACAGCTTCAACTTGTTTTTACCCAAGTAGCTCATTAAGGGAGATGCTCAGACCATTGCCATGGGGAGAGAGCTGCTGCAGGAGAACATCTGAAATCTGATCATCAGCAGCTGCAGCGTTGAGAGGTGGGCAGTCTTAGGGCCAAGGTTTTCATAGCTGAAGTTATATAAAGTTATGATTCTAACTAAAGATCTCTCATGCCTCAGATTCTCAGGAGTAAATCAGTGTGAGCAGCACGTTTGTATCCAAAATAGTTTTTTCTGTTTCAGTTTTTCTGGAGCTGAATCACTCCACAGTTCTGTCATATAGAAGTCAAGTCCCTTCACTTGGTTGTTGGAAATAGCAGGTGCCATGGTAAAGAAAAAATGCCATTTATAAAACTAGGAACAGAAGAGGTTCGGTTATTCCCAGCAAAGATATTTCTCTTAATGAGATGGACTCCACACGGGTGAAAAGTGTATGAACTTTTAAAATTATTTTTTCTTTCATTACTACTTTATAATACTTGCTTAAAGAAACCTCAAATATTTTGACTTGTTAAATTCCTTCATTTTGTGCTTTTTTTTTTAATATCAGGTCCTTTCTACCTAGATGACTGGAGAAGTGGCAGGGTGATGAAGCAAGAAAGACTGGGATCCGTGGTCGGGATGAGAACTTTCTTCAAACAATTTGAAGTTCTTTGGTTTTCTTAGTGCTACTTTGACTTAGACTTCTGAGAAACTCTGAGGCATAAGATGTCTTTGTTAAAATTCATTAGTTCTTCCCCTTTATTTAAAGAAGGAGAAATGAGCATTTGAATCAGAGACTGCTGATGAGTTATATGGGAAGTTCAGAATTGATAGCAGCTGTAAAGAACAAAACCGCTTTAAAACCTCTTTCCTTTCTGATGATAAATAAAGAACATGATTTCAATTATTTTTCTCTTTTATAGACTTGTTTCAAGTAAAGGGTTTTTTTGTTATATACAGTTTTTTCTTTGATAAGAAAGTACATTGTTAATAAAAAATAGCCTTTCCTTTGGATAAGTTTTAACCCAAGAATTCTGACAAGCCAGCAATCAAGGCTTGTTCCTTCATCTGCAGGCTTACAGTTTATACCACATGAAGGGTTGTACATGTACAGTGCACAGCCAGGACCATGTCTGTTCCCTATATAAAAATGATACTGTGGTAAGAAGACAACAGGGTTCCCAACGAGAGGTTGGAAAGCTGTCAAAACGGCTTCTGAGTTGGCTTTAGCTAGAAACTGGCTTTCTAAAGGCTGCGTAAACCACTTCAGATATTTTATGCTCTTGAAATTTCAGTCAGTGAAAACTAGAGGTCTCAGATATTTCACTCCTGACAGCCAGCCCTGCCTTACTTCGGTTGTTCTAGCAGCCAACAGCGTATATTAAAAAGTAATGGGCTTTGGATTGGGTAGTCATCGTGGAGGCAGTATCACTCGAAACCTGTCACAGCTTGATTCAGTCTGTTGCAGAGATGTCTGTTAGTGCTAGATCAGTGCTTAATGCTCTATAGAAAATAACCTTGTAAAAGGCAGAACAATAGATGAAAATCCCATTGTATCCCTTCTGGTACTATATATTCTCTGATTGTGGTGGGGTTTTTTTTAGAGAGCTTATCAAATGTTATGGTAACATAACTGCTCTCTGACTCTGCGGCTTCAGGAGGGAGGAGAGAGAAAAGCTGTCCTTAAAATCAAGAGATTGAATTGTAAGTAGAATAAAGGGATATAATATCTCAATACTCACACAAGAGCTCTTGAACAGCCAGTGGATAATCCCATTACAGGGACAAGCAGGGACATAGCTGGACTGAAAATGCTGCAGACCAAATTCAGCCCCAGCAGCAGCAAATTTGTGCCTGAAGCCTGCTTAGACTTTTTGAGAGGATAACAGGCCCTGTTCCTCACTGTCATGTTAACCTCTGCCTGACTCCATGGGGGACAGACGGGCACAGGAACAGCAGGAGGCAAATCGTCTCACCCTTGACCCAGATCCTGGGGATGGTGCAGAACTTCAAGTGGTTCCCGAGGACTGGCAGGAGCTCTGAGCTGGGTGGCAGGGCAGGACCTGACAGCCCCTGCTGCAGCTCTGCCTCACAGGACCCTGTTCAAGTAGCACTTGATTTGATCTGAGGGTTTTTGTTTTCAAGGAAAACAAGTGCTCTTTTGCAGCTGGAAAGAAATATGTTTGCAATCTGACCAGTACCCAACGCAGGATCAGGCTCTTGCTGCTCTTCATCTGAAGAGGCTGAGCTTAGACTTGTTTGGAGATACAGGCGAGATTCCAGGAATATGAATGTCAAGCTGGGTTTCCTTCTATCCAGAAAATAAAGATATATTTGAGTTTCAGCCTATTTATTGAATAAGAAAAACAATATAGCTCACAGTTTCCTTCCTTCTTTAATGTTTAGTGTTCTATATTCGCACCTTGGAACATCTTTCATCTCTCATTTCAGGCCTTAAGTTTCACATTCTCCTGGGCAGCTGGTAGTCACTAATTAATCCTTCTTCACTTCCCTCTAGATGCTGGTGTTGGCCGTGCTGCTGGGAGGGCTCACACAGCCTGTGCTGACTGCTCTATGAAGTTAGGAGTTACCTGAGGCTTCCTACAACAAGTGGATTTTTTTTTTAAAGCAAAGGTGAGTTTGCAGATGATAGCAGAGTAATGCTCATGGTTTTGATTGCCAGTTGTGTAAGGCTCCCTCTGACCTGAATTGTGTGTTTTGAGTTTGAGCGTGTGGTAGTTTTAACTGGACATCTATCTTCCTTTGCCACCCACCTTCTCTCCGAAGGGCTACCAGAACAGGCACAGAATTTGCTGGTTAATGCTGCCATCAAAGGCCATGGTGCCTCCTCTAGTGATTCTGGGTTTTAGTGTCTGGGAGCGCCTTCACGGTAATGGTCAGTCCAAGCTCTCTGTGGTCAATAAAAAGATTTAGGTGACCCTGGTGGGTACAGATCTGGCCTCAACTCTTTAACACTCCCCAAGACAAAAGCACCTGCTCACTCCTGCAGGTAAGTGCAAGTCTCACTCACCAAATAATGAACCTAGTGTAGTGTAAGAGAAGAACATCATGCACAATAAACTGATGAAGATTAATAGCAGCCATGGCATTTGAGCCTACAATTAATGAGCTCCCAGCCTACAGCAAACCCACCCTTTGTCACTGAAGATTTGACTTCAAATTATTTGCCTTTCAGCAGAAGCCGCTGGATTCCCCCAGTGACCATAATGTGTGGAATAACAGGACTGCTTTTACACACAGTCTCACACTAGGGAGGAAAAGCACCGCAGACTTCTATATAAATTAATTTTACGTGTAAAAGCCCTAGAATGATGAGTCTTCAACATGCATATAGAAATAATTAGTGTGGTTATAAGTTGGCTGGTTTCTTTTTAATTGGCTGTATGTATGTATTTATTGACTTTGAAAAAGACGCCAAACTTTTCTGCTAAATCAAAGCAGCTGACTTTTCCTCTTGTGATGCTCAAGAGCTTTATTAACAGACTCTCACTAAGTTACAGAAGGAAGAGGCTCCCCTCTTGTGGCTGCGAAGGAAAATGACATTTTTTGTGCTGCGTTGTCCATTTCCTTAGTTTTAAAGAACTGTAAATAAGTTGTAAAATTCCAGTCCTCTTCCACTTACACCAGAGCATGAAACTTTGCCCCTTGGTGTGCTGCAGCAGTGCTTCAGCAGTCTCTTCAGTAGTCGCTCTGTTTACTTCAGGGTAAACGGAAATATTTGGGGTGAACTGGTTTGTTATTTATATTATAACTAAAAGTTTTGAACTATATTAACAATCAGAAACATTAGACTAAAAGAACAACTTAGAAGTTGTTTTGTGTTTGTGCTTTTAAAATTCTTTCTTAGTAAATGTTGATTTTTGTGTGTTGGGTTTATTTTGTTTGCTTTGTCTGCTCTCAGAGAGAAGACCCAATAGATAAGTGTTTTAACTGTTCTGTAACGCAGCAGGCATTCCTTCAGATCATCACATTTTCTATTTTTCTTACATTAGAAATGGTGAAAAGCATATATTGTTTATAGGACAGCTGATTTCATTTCCAGTTGGTGCAAAACTGCTTTTGAATGAAACCTGAAATTTCATTTAGAAGTCACAAAAGCAGCATCTTAAAATCACGTATTAAAAGCTGTCTTTAAATACTTTAGCTGCATCAGAAGGAAAAGCAGCAAGTTTACCCAAACATGTTTGACAACTCAAATGAACGAAGGGAAGTCTTTCTCCAAGTCAGTAAACCAAAGCACTTGTTACTTGTCAATGTGTCTGCCAAAGTTTTGGAGCTAACAGGACTCAGCCTCTCACACCTCATTTGTATGTCTAAGTTGGAAGAAAAAACAAGCTTTCCTGATTTTTTCAACTCCTAGCTGGTTTCTCAATGTTGAATGACCTACGCACTGAACACAGCTATACTGAAACTCAAATATACTGCATTTTCTCTGCGTTCTTACAGAAGAAGTAATTACTACACAAGATAGAGCCCATTTACTCATTTAACTGTCCAGCTTCTCGGAGTATAAATTCCTACCGGCCACTTGCTTGGCTTTCTTTACAGTATCAGCAGCAATGATGTGCTGCTTGAAAAGTATATAAATAATTCAGTTAAAAAAAAAAAAAAAAAAGCCGATATTAAATTTATGCCTCAATATAAATTATTTTTATTTCAGTTTTACTTTTAAAAATTGTTTATTTTTAAAAGAAACACAAGCATTAAATAATCATCTTTATTTTCCTTAAATCTGTATTTCATCTATTGTAGACACTTAAATTCCAGGAAATAATTTGATCCTGGGATGTGAACTGCAGCTACAAGAAAACAGTATAAGTTTCAGATTCAAGGCTATGATCTTGGACAACTCTCAAAAGCAAATATAGAAAAATGTAGCTCAGGAAAAAAGCAGCCTGAAATTAGAACTGTTGTTAATACAGATAAAATAGAACAGATTTAGATTTCGTTTTTAACCCTGGTGTTATTTTTATACTATAAAGAAACTAAAATGGGAAACCTTTCATGTAATGAAAATCCAAATATAAACAATTCCTTTTAGATTTCTGAATAGATTTTTCTACTGAGGAAGACTTACGTTATGATTTTCAAATTTGCTGCATCTCTATTATTTTAATAATAATGACTTATGTTCAAAATGCAATGTCGAATACTTTGGCACACATAGTAGAACTGTTCACTTTTAATTATTAGTCTGTGGCACTAAAACTTGTCATTTTCCCTAGGTTGAGCAGATCTATTCAAACAGACCTGAAAACAGGGTGGAAATGGAATTATCTATGAGGAGTTAGAGCAGGAACAGACGTTGTCACTGCATTTGTGAGTATCAGTTCTTATATCCGATGAGACTCTGGATTGCTCTATTTTTGTGTCCTGTCTTTGGCAACGTTCTGCATGGTACCATTTTGTATCATGGTGCCATCAATATCATTTTGATTTTCATTGGTGTCTTTCTGGAGCTGAGGTACCTTTGCAGGGCAGTGTCACAGGGGAACTGAGTGTTCCTGTTCACTTACAAAGCAGAAAAAAATCTGCAGCTTTTGGAGCTGGAAATATCCCCAAATTTATGTGGTGTGTTTAGCCTGCATGCATTATGCATGTCCTTAGCTACACTGAGGGCTTCTTGGGAGATGCAGCTATAACCACAGTGTAGCCAACTATTTATTCTTCCCTCTGATAAACAAATATATTCCAGAGAAGGCAATTTCAGCCTGCTGCCTTTAAACTCTCAGAATAATCTGAGCAAACACTCCACAAGGAGTCAAGGGCACTTGAGAGCTCTGGGCGGTTTGCAGCTCACCATGGAGAGCTGTGAAGTTCCCGTGTTAATCCCCTGCCCTCTAGATTAAGGGCTTTTTAGATCCTTTGCAGATTTTGTTTTTTTCAAGAGCGATGTGAGAGGTTAAAAGGAGGGCTGTGCTCGGAGGGCTGTGCTCTTGCCTTGCTCTGTGCAGGGAAGAGCTGATACACAGACCACCCTTGCAGAGTAGATCCTTCCCCACCCCTTCTTGCTGCTCAGGAAGCTCAAGAGCTTTTTTGGGGGTAAACTGATATGCTTAAACCTTCCAGTTTGGAAGCTTGATCTATACTATTGCCATAAATTAGTGGATTCTGAAGAAACTTCCAGAAAACTAATATGCAAGGATGCAGGAGGTGAGGGCAGCTGCATAATAACCTTTATTCTTTTCCATCATTGCTTTGACCCAGTGGTGCTGCTCCCAACACACATCAGGCCTTAGCATGAGACATATGTTAGCCAAAACCCGAGCAGGAGTTGAGTGAATGGACACCAAGATGTCTGTGACTTCAGTGAAACTGCTGCCTGGGACTGTAGGGAGGCCTGAGGCTGGTACGGTTTGTGGAGTTCTGCTTTGTATTTGCTTCTTAAGGTTTTGTAAAGAGTAAAACCTATACATGCTTGCTATCTCATTACTGTGCACGAGACAACTAGGGCTCCTCTGGGTGAAATAGGCTTCAGAAACACATGCTTCTTTTCTGCTCTACATTTAAGCAATAATAATTTATGAACCTAATTAGGCTCTGGTTTGCAAGAATGATGAATATTCACATTCTAAATAGCTGAGAAATATTAAAAATGTATGACAGCTTTATTTGTTCCAGCTCTGAGCATTATGGGTGAACATTTTCCTGAACGTGCTGAGCTTTCTCAGCATCATTCAAGTGCTGGATCAGGAAAAATGGGTGCTCAGCCCAACACAAAGCTACACCTGCCAGGCAGACCTGTGGGCAGTGCCCTGCAAAAGCAGTTTGAGTGCCCATTCCAAAACTAGCAGTGATAAAACTGGGGCTGTGGAGTTTAGAGTCTCTGTGATAACTCATTCCATTGCCTTAGCTAATATCCAAGTCATTTTCTCATACATGGATTTTTAGGATGTCTTAAAAGTGAAGGATAATGTTTCCCTAATAACCTCCTGCTATTTCTTACCTTACCAGTAACTTTGGTTACTGGAAGAATTTGATAACTCCTTTTGTATTTCACCCTTAATTTCATACCTTTTGCTCTGGATTCCTTTGCAATGATAAAAGCAGATGATAAGCACTCTTGCTGCCCTTACTAAGGTGTTTAATTTACAAATTCTAAGTTGCCTTTAGAGCTTCCCATTCTAGGAAAAGTATCTCATTTGTTGGTTGGTTGATTTTTATTTTTTTTTTATTTTGATCTCCTCCTAATTACTTGCTATATCTTGCTTTGCTGGTATAAGGGCACAATATTTGATTTACTTGTTGCAGCAATATTTACACAAGACCAAAATATAATTTTACCATCTAAGTGACCAATTAGGACTAAATTAATACCATCAACTGAACACTGGTCTGGTGGAGAGCCCATCAATATGGGAATTTAATTTGAAATGCATGTTTGACTTGGGTTGGGGTTTTTTGGCGGTTTTGTGTGCTTTTTTGTTGTTGTTGTTGATTTCAATATAAATATCAGGCTCAAGGAATTGAGAAACAGAGAACCATCTTCTGTAGTCTATTGTTCTGTAGGGATTACTCTTTTTTTTTAATGTTAGTACTGGGTTTGGGGTACAGCTCTCCCGGAGGTCAGATTATCTATCATGCTGAATTACCAAGTAGCGTGTCTGTGGTCAGCCAGGATATAAAAGTCTGTCTGTCATGATGTGGGTTTCTCTGGACTGGATTTGGTTTCCAGAGGTTACTTATGTACATACAAAAGGAAAACACATTTCTGCCTCGCAGCTCATGGGCTGAGCAGTACAGAATCAGCACTCTGAGCCTGCAATTTATAAGTGAAAATTAGATCAGAAAACCTAGAACTCGGCTTTTATAAATTTCAAAAACCTTGGATTAAAAAATTGTCAGTCCTGGAAACTACCTATCTGCAACTTGAAAACAGAAAAAAAATACCCTATTTTCTTTTACACTATTGTGTTCTGTGGTTTATTGTATACAAGGCTGAGGTTCTGTATAAATTTTATATTTTACTGGCTTTGTCCATGATATGAACCAGTTTCTTTCACAACAGCCATTTCCTCACACTATATCAGCTTGACTTCAACACTCTGGTAGAGATGCAGCAGCATTCCCATTAGAAACTGCCTTTCTAGTGTGACACAACTGGTAGCAAGCCCTTTGCATGACAAAACTTGGTTTACAGAGTCCCAAACTGGAGCAAGATGCCTCCTCTAAAGGCGTTGAGCAATCTGTGAAAAAGATGTTGTGATGGACAAATCATGTTGCTGCCATGTCCCAAGCTGACCAGGTCCCACTTGGCTGATTGACCCTGGCTAGTTAAAATCTATGAAAGGACAGGCTCTGATTTGATTAATTTTTCACCTAACTGGGTTAGACAGACAAAATGGGAGCGTGAGGAAGGGTCATTATCCTCATTCCACGGACTGGGAAATGGAAGACAGTTACTCATTGAAAGTCACACAATAGACGTGTGGGTGCCAGATGCTGTAGATGCCAGAGATGGGATTTAAACCCAGATGTCCTGAGTGCCAGCTCAGTGCACTAAATTCATAGTTATCTGTCCTCTCAAAAATCCACATAGGTTTTCTGACTGATTCAGTATTTAGAAAAAATTGGCAGCTATAAAGTGATACTTCAGAGAACCCTACCGTTTATTATGTAAAAGGCTACAC
Organism: Todus mexicanus; assembly: GCA_013389965.1. Lineage (NCBI taxonomy): Eukaryota > Metazoa > Chordata > Aves > Coraciiformes > Todidae > Todus > Todus mexicanus. The sequence continues at coordinate 31,669 of WEIS01040887.1, forward strand.
CATTCATCTCCTACAGGAATTTGGCCTTCTATGAGGTGTGAGAATAACAATTAGAGCAACTTTTCAGAGGCAGATGTCACAGCACATGTGTGAAATAACTTACCAATAACACCTGAGAAGTCTGTGTCAGTAGGAATAATTCTGATTCTCGTCTGCACTGCAGTGATTTTTCAGGTACCCTTCATTAATATTTTGTTATTCAGTTTTCCTCCATTCTTTGCAGTTTTTTTAACTTTGCAGATCATTAAATGGTATTGTTTTCAGATTGAATTCCTTAAGCCAGAATAAAAGTTGCATTGAATGGGTTTAGAACAAAGAAATATAATTTAACAAGGAAGCTGCTACCTTCAAATGAAAAAAAAAAAAAAGAGAGAGAAAAACATTTCTGTAATTTTGAGCACTGCAAGCACTGCAAGATTTGGAGCATGAATGGCAATGGAAGTTTATGGAGCCTTTTGGACTAAACCAAAGGCCAGCTCCATTAAACCAAGTGGAGCATTCCTAATCTGACATGCTGACAAGGACACTCCTGCCTATTCCAAAAGGGAATTTCAAATGAATCCAGATTTATCTTGTGTTCCCAACAGGGGCTGGGCTGGCTCCAAGGGAAGTTATCCAGGCCAAAACTAAACAAGACACACATGAAGCAGTTTGTACCACCAGGAAACCTTCCAGGGAATATGCAGAGAGATGAAGGAAAGCCAGCAGAATCACAGCTTAAGATGTCTTTCCTCTCTCCTCATTATGTCCTATCTCTATTTCTTCAGAGAATGTAAATCAAAGTTCCTTCCCCATAAAATTCCCTGCCCTTCCATTTGCTTTCCTCATACTTGCTTCCTCAGGAAGATGGCTCCATGTGCTGCTTCTCCCCAACACTCAACTCCTCCCTGTCCCGCAGTTGCGAGGAAGGAGCTACAGAGACGCTCAGTGCTGAAGTGCTGATCCTGTGTCTGCTAACACTCATACTTGGTTACCGACTTCTGCAAGAGCCGGCTGGAGCCGAACAGCCGTGCTTTTCCCAGGAGTGTGTGCACATAATTTGAATTATGTAATTCTAAAAGGCAAATTTAGCCTTTTCCAGCTGCTTTTACTGTGGCAGACACATAGTCACAGTAATCGCAAATATCAGGACAAACACCTTTTGCATTTACATTTTGCCAAACTGAGACCAAGCTTTTAATTTGCTAAGAGACCCCAGGAGGGCTGTTCTAGTGGGATACATTGTTCACCACACCATATCTGACCAGAATCTGACATGGGCTTTCTAATTTGCTGGAGCAGAGTCACTAAATTACATGCTGCTATAAGATCTATAACTCCATGAGGCACAGAACAGCTCCTTAACACAACAGCCTTCGAAGAGGCATGAGCTCAAAAACCAGAGCAGAGAACAAAGCTTCCCAGTGTAGGTGCAATATTAGAAGCTCTACCTCATGAAACATTAGAGACTCCATTTTCAAAGGAAACCCAAGTTTGTGCCCATACAAATAATGTGTTCAAAACTTTCTGCCAGAGAAAAGGTCTGTCTAGCTACATATAGACAAGCACCAGTGCACACAAAAAGGAGTGTCCGCTTTACAAATGCAGCTCTGGGGTTTCAGGAGTCTACGCTATACACATGCAGGATGAGACAGTTAGAAGATATTTGGCAGTAGGTATAAGATGTTTGAGCCAGGGTATAAAAATACGAGTCTCAGAAGGTTGTTTTATTGCCTGAACTGTAGATTTTGCAGCAGCCTTAGTATTCTGCTAGCTATATTTTGGAAATCAGAAATCTGTTCTAGAGATGTATGTTGCCTTTCATCTAGTATTGCCGTTTAAATTTTGTGTATGAATCTCTCAGCATCAAAATTACAGTAGTCCTGTTTGTCCATGAATTGGGTCATTTACTATCCCCAGTGATATGGCACAGTATATTATTATAATACTGAAAATTGTTGAAAAACTGCACATAAAATAGGTGATGATCAATGATTGTGTGTACTCACCACAGTCACGTTGACTTTACTAACAGTTGTATGTACACAGCTAAGAAAGAATTATGTGATACATATATAAATAGATATATTGATATATCTCTGTCTATATGAATAGATAGATGTATGTGCATTTATGTATAAAACCACACAGGACCACAGCTATTTGGTCTTGTCCATTTGCTATAACATTTAGCAAGTCTGATAGAGATTTGTTCTGATAATATTACAGTGTATTTGCTACGTGTACTATGGGGGTTTTGTTTGTTTAGGATTTTTATACATACCAGGAAGGTAATAGGTAGCTGGGTTTTGGGTTTCAAGCAGATGCAAAAATCTGAGGCTGGCCGGATCAAGATTTCAGTTTGAGAAGTGTGAAATATGTAGTTGGCTCACTCCAGCAGTTCTAGTGCAACGATTTTGCTCTTGTCTGTCTGTAAGAGGCCTTTTGACTTGCTCTTGATCTTGGCAAGAAGCTCACATTCGAGGCTTTGGTTCTCCTTCCAAGGAGGAAAATGTAGGCCAATATGGACACTTGAATCTCCCAGTCCTCATAGGAACTGATAAAATCATGGACAAGTTCCATTAAATGATACTGGAGAGGTTTTGTTTTAAAACTATTTAGAAATAGGTCATGCACATGGGACTCGGGCTCGGTTTCCCGGAGGGAAGTAAGAAACCTGTGTGTCTGGGTGAGTGAGCTACCTGCTGGATTGGAGATGGGGTGACACCACCCCTACACACACTGGCCCCAACCCAGAGTTTACAAACTATTCCTAGCTTTGGCCAGCAACACATTAGCCTCTCCCTGGGGAGGCTGGGGAGGGCTGGTGACTCAGAGGGGTGTCTGAATCATCGGGGCTTCCCCTGGGCGAGGCAGAATTCAGGCACACCGCCCTGCGGCGTGTCCAGGCAGGGGGGATGGATGGGGAAGGAACTTGTAGCTCCACAGCTCTGTATCCCCAGGAGCAATATCCCTCCTGAAGGATCTTACACCTGTAGAGTAGCCACAGGGGAGAAACAGGATTAAGGTGATATATGACATTTGTAAAAGTCATTTCATTGACTTTTTTGTGTGTCTGCGTGTATTTGCTTTTGGGATCTAAAACAGACCCCAGTTCATCAGGGACACAAACTACAGCAGCTTCCCTGCAAAGTCTGCAATAATGTGAAAACAGAAATAAGCGGTGAGTGGCTCTTGCAAATTGCATTGGTCTCCTGGCATTTTCGGCTCTTTTCCACCCACCCTTGAAAATCATCTCTGGCCCAAAAAGCAACTGTGAGCTGTACCACATGCTCCAAATGAAGTGCTAATTAAATACTTCTACTTAATGTAGACAATGTTTCTTTGAAAAGACTGTAATGTCTTGCAGATGTGATGAATTCCCTTAGAGGATGATGAAGAGAGCAACTTACACATCACATTCCTCTCAAGGAGGTAGATGTAACCTGGGTGGTTGTGACCGATAAGGCCTAATGTTGAAACAGCACTTGTTGGATAAAAAAACTCCCACACACATTCCCTCACAGCAACCTTGGTACCAGGAATACTGCAGGTGTTTCCATCTGGATGAACACTTTGATACGTGAAAGATAAGTGGTAGAACTGTAGAGCTTGATAGATACCTAGAGTCTAAAAGAAAACAGGTAAGAACAGAGAGACGTTGCAGAAAAGGATGTGTATCTCTGAGTGGAGGCCCAAACTATGCTAGATGAGCTGATAAGTGATTACTAGCTCAGGCTGTCGCAGTGCAAGACAGAGCTCCACAGCAAAGGTACTGAAAGGCTTTGGACTTAGAACATGCTCTGAAGTCCTTTCTAGCAACAGGCAAAAAGCTGAAAATCCAGGTCCAGAGTAGCTGGAAGGCCCTCTCAGAATTATTGCCGTTGAAATCATGGTCAGCCTTTAGGTTTTAGGGTCATCAGCCATCCAGTTCAGAGTGCGCCAGGTCACCCAGCTTTTGGGATATGGTTACACTGTTAATGTACTCTATGTTCAAGTCCATTTCCAAGCCCAGACTTGTCCAGGAGCTTTCAGACAAGTGCTGGCACAGGCTCGAGTCCAGCTCTAGCTCTGTCTTGAGGGAAGAATTCGAATTTGAGCAAAATGGATGTCTTTGTACAGCCCCGGGCTCTCATCAGTGCAGTCTGGGAGGATTAGACAAAAGCAAGGCTATGCACACAGGGGTTCGCTTTTCCAGCATGAATCCCAAACTTGAATTGAAACATTTCGTGTGTACACCAGACCCAAACTGCCATCAGGCCGATAGCTGGTCACATTGACAGAAACTTGCGTGTCAGGGAGATTCTTCCCCATGTGCCTGTGCTCATCACGCACATGCAGGCCCTGAGATCAAGTCCTCTTTTGAGGAACAATCCACAGGAGTAGAAATCCAGGCTGTCCTTTCTATGACAGTTTAAACCCTTGGGTATCTCAGGGGCTACCTGTGGGACACTGGCACTTTGTCTGAGCTCAGGCTTCAGCGGTGGGTCAGAGAGAGGCCCCCCCTGTGTGCAGTGGGGCAGGAAAGGGAGCTTTTGGAATATTTCAACTGCAATGATATGAATACACCCTACGCACAAATGAAGCAGATAGGGTGGAAAGAATAAAGTAGGGAAATCCAGTTTTCATGTAGTAATGGTTACTTACAGGGCTGGGAAAGTTCTCTGACACACTGGTGTCAGGATCCAGGAAAGAGCCTGATTAGGCAGAGAGTCCAGTTGGGAGAAGGAGTGTGAGCCAGGACTCCTGGCTTTAATTAGTTTGTACTAACGAGCCTTTTTAGTGGCTTGCCTACTGATACACCCGTTTGCTTTTCAAAATGGCTGGTACTACTCTATCTCATGGGGATCAAATATTTAAAGTGTGTTAGTGCGGGTGAAATAATATTTACATAGGGCTTCCGGGCCCACAGATGAATGTTGCAATAGTGCCTCCATGTTGGGTTGTCACTAATGATGAATTAAAACTCATATTAACACTGGGTATGTGTTAATTTATAAGTGCAAATTAGAGAAGGAGCTCAGCACTGAAGAGTTAATAGGTGGGGGAAAAAAGAACCCCAAACAGTCCAGTTCTTTCCGTTTTCATTCTGACACATTTTGCTTTGAACTGCAGCCAGCGTGAACCACCTCTGCCCTGATCCAGCAGGACATCCTCACTGCACTCAGAGCTTTTCTCCCTGGGACCATGGTGGGCAGGTCTCCCCAGCAGAAACAAAACTGGATATTCATAGATCCCTAACTACAGATTGAACTCCCTTTCTTTTTCTTTTGAAGATTGCAGGCTTGTAAAGATCTGAAGCTGTTTTAGCAACTGTTTTCTATAGCAGGACTGTGTATGTTGTGCAATGTTAAGCCAGTTATTTTTATTAAAATATTGAAGCTAGCATGCTTCCTTGCTGATGGAAGGACCAATGCAGAGCATAGTGTACTGAGTTTCTGCCTGCAGTGCCCAAAGTCTGAAGGCAAAACTGAGTTGCATGGTGCAGAGAAGGATGTCTGGTCACCTTGGCAGTGCTGCTCCCATCACTCTCTGCACGCTGTCCCTCCTCTGTCCCCACTACAGCAGCTCTTCCACATTGGGCGGTAGTATCTCAGCTATGTCCACATCTGCTTTCACCTTCTCCGTCCTGAGATGTTTCCATCCTCGTGCCATCGCTTGTGAGGTACCTGGTGGTGCTAAGTACAGAATTAAAGGTACAATCACTCAGCCACTGTAACAGTATTTTGGATAGTACATTTCATTTATTATTCATCTCTTGTGGGTGGGAAGGAAGTTTCAAGAAGAATTAATCAAGAAAGAGGGTTACCTTCTGGCTCTGCTTCTGTAGGAACTTTTGAGGGGAATTTTGCTGCTGTTGGAGAGCAGGTTTCTGAGTCAAGCCTCATTTTGCGCATCTTTTTCCCAAGACACAATGTGTCTTTTGTGTGATGGGCACTGCAAGTATCCTGCACAAGGGAGTGAGTGTTTGGGAGTTCAGGGGAGTATATCCAATGGCATGAAATTAATAATAATAATAATTTAAAAAATATATATAAAAGAATCCTGCAAAGTTCAATTCTGCAAGTAGAAATCGATAAGATTCTCAATTTTTCAAGTTCAATTCTCTTAGTATTCTGGGTATGGCAAACTAGAACAGGCTGAAATTTGTGCAATAAATAGGATCATTCACAAGAAATGTATTTTGATACAAAAAGTTCTCTCTTGCCTTGAAGACAACCAGCTGCTCAAGCAGCCCCTCTGCCCCTACAATAATTTGTAATGGTGTGGTGGTGATTTTCTCTTCCTCCAAAAGAAGAGTTAAGTTTGAGAGAAGACAGATCATTGTCCCAAGGAAAGTATTGCTGATGTTAGAGACAGAGGCTGCTTTTGGAAGATGCATGTTGAGGACTGTTAATGCTGGAGAGGGAACTGACTCATCACATCATCAATTCTGCTCCTCTGCCAGTACAGCACAAAACAGCTTTTATCACCACACTCTCTCTTTCTTCTTCATTTCTTTTCTAAAGGAGTTTAAAACTGGTCAGTGTTCTTGTCATCCCCTTTTCCAGCCTGTTGCTCTTTGGCTGGTGGTTACGCTTTGGGGTGACGAAGCCCTGTTTGCCCTGTGCAGGAAGACTCTTCCAATCCTGCCAGAGGATGAATTTCTTGGCTTGTGCTTTCACTCCTAGCGCTGCGTTGCACACGTACCCCTTAGCTGTAAGAAAACTAAGCTTTCCCATCTGAGTCCTTTTTCCTTTTGCTTGCCTTAATCCCTTCTTTCTCTTTGTTGCGGAAAGCGCTGTTTATCTTAATGGGGACAGCAAGAACACTCTGGCCGCGTAATTGCCACGAAGGCTACAGCGTGGTCCAGACGGTACCAGTTTGCAATGACATTTTTCTGGAGCATGCCAACAACAAGCGGCTGCTGGGAGAGCTGAAATTACTGCTTTTTCCTGTTCACATCTGCATTTGATTTTCAATCAAGAGTTGGTTGGTGAAAAGCCAACTAATCTACAGTGTAGGAAGGGGTTTGGGTTTTTTTTTTGTTTAAGAGGCTAGTTTGAGCCAAGTTTAGTACCACAGAACTAGTTTTTAACAGAATTTTTTTTACCCTGAATTTGAATGCAGACTATTTTAGATGGATCTTATGGGAAAATTATTATTCACCATTATTCCTTTGTATTAGTATCTTGTGTATGATTGTTATGAAGGGCCAAGCCCTTTCTGTGCTAGGTGCATTTACAGCATACAACAAACTGGTGGCAGGCCCTCGTGGTGGCAGGGATGCTGCTGGGGAGATTGATGCCTCCAGCTTCATGCTCTGGAGCCAGGGAATCAGAAAAGTTTGAGTTTTGTGAGAACTAGAGAAGGAATTTCCACAGGTTTTGCATGAAGCTTTTGGCATTTTCTTTGGGCCAATGTGACATCCTTTTCCATTTGCTGCTGTTGTGGCAGATGAAGAATTGGTTTTGTATTTGAAGATACAGAAAAAGTTGCTGTTTAATCAGAAACTTCAAAGGAACTGGAAAAGGATCCATCTGTGATTCAACCATCTTGAGCTCTGGGGAACAAAAAGGAAAAGGTCTTGGATCACTGCTTTTTCACTTTTTAATGGCAATTTTTCTGTAAATTACTGTAACAGAAAGCACTGACCTGTGACTAACTGTCAACAGAAGGACCTCTAGTATTTCTTGCTGTCCTTTGTTTATGCAAAGCTCTGTTTGATACATAACACACTTTTAATATATTTTTTTAAGCTGAACATGCAGTTACTGTTGAAAGGTCCTGAACTAATAACCCCCTGAAACTACAGTTTCCTCTTCAGTGGAGAACACTGGTTGGGGGCACTGACTGGATGAGGAAGAGAGCAAATTAATCATACTGACAAAGAATAAACATGAAAGGTAAAAGCAACTAATATAACACAACAGTACTACTGTGAACCATTAACACATCTCAGTGCTTTGTATCTGTATTTAAAGGTGTGCTAGTGCAAAATCAGTGTAAAAACTGTTATTCTGAATATCTAGAATAGGCGGTAGAAGCCCCATCAAAACTCATCTAGTCCAACCCCCACCCCCGGCAGTGAGCAGGCACATCTTCAACTAGATCAGGCTGCTCAGAGTCTCGTCCAACCCGACCTTGAATGTTTCTAGGGATGGGGCATCAGCTACCTCCCTGGTCAACCTGGGCCAGGGTCTCAGCACCCTCAGTGTAAAAAATTTCTTCCTTGTATCTAGTCTAAAGCTCCCTCTTTTAGTTTAAAACCATCCCCCCTTGTCCTGTCACAACAGGCCCTGCTAAAAAGATTGTTCCCCATCTTTGCTATAGGCCCCCTTTAGGTACTGAAAGACCACAAGAAGGTCTCCCTGGAGCCTTCTCTTCTCCAAGCTGAACAACCTCAATTCTATCATTCTTTTCTGATTAGTTGTCTTTTAGCCACCAAAGACATTAACTGCAGTATCTGTATGGAAAACCTGCTAATTTCTCACCTACCTTTTCTGGGACAGTCCCAGTGGACTGGATGCTTAAAAATGTATAACACTTGGAGGCTGTGTGTGCAGCCACAGTGTTTTCATTTAGCCAGACAGCTGATGAGTGTTGGCAGCCTTGTTTGTACAGGGTATTAAATACTGTAGGGAGCTGGATGCACTAGTTGATGCTGCCAACAGTAGCTGCTGTGTGTGTGCATGCTCAGGGCTGATACCATCCCACAGAATGACAGGTGCTTCTTTGCCTTACATGAAAAGTAGCACACACAGAATTTTAGATTTCTACCTGTTTCAGTCTTTGGGGGACATATTTAAAGAGCTTGGATGACTTGGTCTGCCTTCTGCGGTGTACATAGTGCCATCTATTGCTGCCTTCCCTGCAGCTCCTAAAAACCTTCCTCTTAATATGGTTTGTGCATATGTTCAGTATCTTTGCCTGCATATCTGACCTGGGCACCAGTATAGGATGAGCAATTTTAAGTTTTTAATTGAAATTTCTTTCCTTCCTTCATGCCTAGCCTTCCGAAATATTTTTCTTTTTTCTTTTT
>WEIS01040889.1:332-10647 GCA_013389965.1 Todus mexicanus
TTTCTCTGTTCCACCACACTCACGAAACATGCCGGTAGATTTTTCTCCTTAATTAAGAAATGCAACCAAAGAAACTCAAAATCTGAATCAAAAATTGAACATGGCACCTCTTTCCTTCATTGTTGTCTCATAAGCTAAATAAATAAATAATTAGGAAAGTATCATGCTTTATGACAAAATGTCTTTCAAGTAGAGCAGATAGAGCTGATGTTTCTATTGTTTTCATTTGCTCCTGTCACCTGTCTTCCTGGGACTCCATCAGTTTCTTAAAAAGCAAACTGTTCTACCTGCCAGCTTTCATCAGAAAACATAAACACATCAGAAACTAAGCTTGAAAAAACCTGCTTGCCTGTGATTTGTTCATTTTCACACTAGACTTGAGCTACACCTTATTACTTTCTATACATTCTGCTTTCCCATTCAGCTTGGGATTTAAAAATACATATATATTTGTTTTGATTTTGAGTGTCACTACATACCCTGCAGTGCTGTAAATATGAAACTAAAGTAAGAGAAACTCAGATTCTGCACAAAAGTAATGACAGCTGAGCCTCCAAAGTCCTGATTTCTTTGTTTAATATGAACCCCTGTCACCTTGGTCTCCCAGAAGAGTGGAAGCAGTTTTAAAAGTATCAGTTTACATGCTTCTAAGTATGGAAGTGTTTGCTTACTTTGCTATAATTACTTCAGCGCTTCCATTGCCAACTCTATTTTCATGGATATAACGTTTGACTCTAGAAATGATTCTGGCTGAACCTTTTAATTTAATGTTGATTTGTACCCTGCCCTGCACAAGCTGAAGTTATTATATAGGAGCTGAGAAAGAAGGAGAGGAAGCAGCACTTAATATTGTTCGCTACCAATTACTGTTCCTATGATTAGGTGCAGAACTCCAAAATCCATTTGCAGAAATGCAACTTCTACTCCGTAGCTCTGTATGTGCCTTGTGGTGGCACACGTGCTTCATCTTTGGAAAGCAGAGATAGAATGTGGTTTAGTGAAAAAAAATACATCTCCACAGTTACAGAATATAGTTTGTGCATCACAGAAGATAATTTTAATCCTTCTTTATGCAAAGGAATGCATTTATCATTCATCTGAATTTACTGCAGCCTTTACTAGTATTTTTAATCTCACTAAACTGTACATCATTTCCACAGGACTGTCTGACCCTCAGCATTTCTTTACAACCCTCTTTGTGGTTCTCACCACTCTGGATGCCGGTCTGCGGTGCCCTAGATGAAATTAGACATGGGGGCAAGTTCAGAAAGTAGTGTTGGTGTTTCTCTGTGCAAGGAGCATGAAACTGGCTCTGCAGCTCTTGGTTTTCCCCGTGCTTACACAGGCATGTGGTAGTCCAGGATACTGAGTATTTATTTGGTGTTTCCTGAATGTGGGAGCAGAAGCCCTGCTGAGATGGAAATCCGATGTTTTGTCTGATGCAGTGTAATAAATCACCCGTATAAAAAAAAAAAAGGCAAACAATCAAAACTTTTAACCTGTATTGTCTTTGGAGTATAAACTTCCTACTCTTTACACAGTTGTGAATTCTGTGAATTCTGGCCAAGTCTCAACTGCTAAAGAAATACAATATTAAATAATAAATACAAATGGGCCAATTAGTCCATGAAATTGTGATCAAGATAGGTAATGAATAGATGTCACAGAGCTTATGCGCCTCCTGCACTGCTAAATGGGAAGGTTTCCAGTTACACAGAGTATAATTTAGGAAAGCGAGCTAAGTGATCACAGTTTACAGCTTCTCTTTCTGTGCTAAAGGACGGTATCTTGGGTGTTCTGTGGGAAAGGTGTATTGTGGGGAAGGTGAATAGAATGGTTTGCTGAGATGTGTTTTCCCAAGATTATGTGAGAAAGGGAAAAAGCAGGAATGTCTTGTGGGAGAGAAAAAAAGGCAACACTAATAGAGACAAATGTTACCTATCCCTGCAATAATTGACAAAATAGCTGTTTAGGTCCAAAGTAAATGCAGAGAAGAAACAAGTGCTCTAGATTCAAATTGATCCTCCTATTGAACAAATTGTACTCCAGTAAGCCAAGGAGTCAGGAAAAAAGATTTTAAAAACCAAGGATTTGTATTCAGGTTAAAGATGAAGAAGACAAAGAGAACTTTATTCTACTGAAAGCTTCACAGGTATTTTGAAACTGTAAAAATGAAATTTTTGCTTGATCATCCAAACAAGGTGTCAGTTATCACATGTATTTCTTAATTAAGTTGTTAATAAACTTTTGTCTAGCTAATTCATAACCCTTGTGAACTTCTCTAGCAAAAAATGTTCATTTTATAAATTCATGCTTATAATGACTTCCGATAATTTGCTTACACAACACAGATTAAATGTAAGGTGTTTTTTTATTTTAATTTTATTTAATCCTTATTTTAAAAGAATATTTAAGTAATTACTTCCCTTCCTTTAATATAAGGCAGGTAACATTCTAATGTAAGTTTCTAGCACAATATAAATTTCTGACAGAAAATAAGGCCGTGATAGCTTAATCTAGAGTTATAATGTGTATCTCTAAGTATTTACACTAATGAAATTCAAACTAATCAGAAATTAGTGAGCAATTATCAATATTTTTATAAAGGATTGCCATTAATCAACACTATAAGCCTGGAAAGCAGTATTAATTCAAAGTATCTGCAAAGTTAACGATGTTATATAGTTTAAATAAAAAAACCCCAAACAACCTGCACAGTTGGCATTTGTTTATAATTCTGAATGGATGCATTGTTTATGTTCGCATAGGTGGTTAAAAAAACCAAGCAACAAATCAGAAATAGAATTTAGGTGATGTAGTTTTTCATACATTTTTTTTTCATAACTATCTTGCTTTCATCATCTGAATATCAAATATCTATAAATATCTGCAATACAAATTCAGCAGCTGCATGCCCTTAAATGAAAAATTTAGTAACAATATCTACAATGAGACTGAACAGCAAACAGTTCAGGAGCTCAGTGAATGTGAGCTGGTTTATGTTCTTTTCTAATATGTAAACACAGTAATCTTCACTGCAACTTTATTCAAGACTCACATATTCACTAGTATTGCGTGCAGTAGATAACGATTAGCAGTGGAATTTTGACAAGGGAAGAGATTCTTGTACTCTCTCTGAAAATGTGCGATAATTTCATTCCATTGCAGATTTGACTGAAAAGACGCAAAACCTTTGCAAATCCTTTGTATTAAATAGTATAGGAGTCATATTCACTAGAAATTGTTAAATATTTATTCAAGAGTAGATGATTTCCTGTTCATCAGGGATACCTTAATATGACAGCCTGTGAGGGAGTTATTGTAATGATGATTGCAATAAGATTGTGTAGATTTTGATTAACATTGATGTTTTCCCAAGAAAAAGAGAGAAGAGGGCTCTGGTCACATAGTTTAACATGGAAGATTATTATTTGTATTAATCGCACTACCAAAAAAAAAAAAAACAAAGAAGAAGGTTGAGAAAAGTTAATGGTTTGAGAGACTGTGTTTTAAACATATTTTGATTTTAGGCCCAGTTAAGTTTTGTGACCTTCAACTGTGTGGTGTTGTTCAATTGATTCAAATGGCGAACCAAAATCTTTTCTTTATATAAGAAATCAGGGATCCAAATCAGTTGTGTTTTTTATATTATCTCATTTATTTGCTAAAATTACTTCCCTAAGCATGTAGGGTGGGGAGTGACGGGGTTTGGGCAGGGGGACCAGGGGGGAGGATGGATGGAAAAAGGCACCTATTATTTTGATATTTTAAACTTCCAGTCACCCTGTGCAGAAGATGATGTTTCCTGAATTATTTTTAAAATATTGCCACAACTCCTTTTATCACCTTTGGCTAAGTGTGAAATTTCAGTCTTACTCTAACTTTATTTTTTTCAGCCACTTGCTTTAAGCAACTAAAGGCCATTATTTGCTTATCTGAAAAACTCTGGTTTTTGTTTCTCCTTTCAAGGAATTCTCAGCACATCTCTTTGTTTTAATGAAACATCTGTTTGAGCCTAGGCTCCAGTTAGCACTTCTAAGCTTAGCAGTGCACTCGTGTTCCCATGCAAAATGTTTTCTATGAAATTTCATGGTCTCGTGTCACTAATTATTTTTATTACACCTATTGGCTGTTGAAAGATTACTCAGTGTGAGGAACAAAGTCTCAGATTCATCGGGAACTGGAAATAGTTTTCATATAATCAAAACCTGCTTATGAAAGATAGGCTTCAGAAGAGCCATGAGTGAACAAAGCTGTGTTTGAGTGTGTCCTGATTTGGGTCAGAACAGCACAATTCTGTTCTACAATTTTTATTTTTCAGCTAAGTCTGTCTGAAGTTAGCAGCATGTTTTTGTAGACAGTGCCTGCTTCTAGCAGTGATAACGCTCGATGTTTATAGTTAGTACCAAGGATTCGCATGTGAACCAAGGTCACTGCTAGATTTTGTGTTACACACTGAGGGGTGCAGAAAGTAAAGGCTGCACCTTCAGGGAGGAGCGACCAGGACAGGTGACCCTAGATAGCCAACAAGATATTGCATATCCATATTCGTCATATTCAGTATAAAGCTGAGGGATCATGAGGGTCTTGCCTTCTTGCCCCTTCTCTTGGCCTTTTTGCCATTTTGCCTGTCACCATCGTTTCCCTGAGATTGAGCTGCTCTCGGCTTCGGGACCCTTCCTCACTCGTTTTGGCCTTGGCAGCTTCAGCTTTGCCCTGAGGCCTCCAGCCCTGGTCTCAACCTCCGACTCTGGCCTTGGCTGGGCCCCAGGTTCTGGGCCGCATCCCTGAATCCAGCTCCCGGTTCCCGTCTGCTGCTGGGCCCTCACAGCATCAGTGGGGACGGTGACGTATTCACCATCAGAGGGTGTTGGGTTCGATACTGGTTTTGTACATATTTGTATATATTTACTTTTTCTTATTATTGCTATTATTATTTTCATGTTTTAGTAAAGCTGTCCTAGTTTCCTTGTCTAATCAATAAGTCTCTCTCCTTTATTTCTTTTCTTCCCTTTTTGGGTGGGGAGGGGAAGAGAGTGTTCTGTTGCAGATTTGTTGGTGTCCTGACCCCAAACCGTGACAGTGTTAAGACTGAAAAATCAAAGAGACAACTGGTACAGAAGAAACAATTATTTGGAGTGATGTTTCTGCTCTGGATTAAAACACTGAAAACATATATCCTCAAGTGAAGATCATGGAAATAAAAAGATAGAGAATGGAAGATAAACAGATTGTCATCAATAGGTTGTAAAAAATTAATCTAGATAGTGATGCATATGCTTTTACACGAATGTTGTCATTCTAAGAAATAAGATGGGGGAACTGGGATGTCTATTCCAAAAAGAAAGATCAGCAAGTTATGTGAAGCATAGTGGGAACTTTTTAGGAATAAGACAATTGATGGGACATTTCAATGTCAGGATAAAACACACACAAGAAAAATGGAATAACCTGCAATGTTGATGGGTATTTTGCAGAAAGAACTTCCAGTCTAAGCAAATTAACTGAGTGACTGTCTCAAAGATGATATAAACAAGAATGAATTTGAGCTCTGAAATTAGCTAGTTATTTACCTTCTGTTTAGAAAGCCAATGCTGGCTTTGATATGTTGACAAAGTTCAGACAGGCATTTAGGGAAAATAACAGGAAACGTTAGTTACTACCAAGTATTCTTCGAGGATGTCATTAAAATGATTGATGACAAAGCACAGCTGGACCTCAGTTAAGGGTTCTGGTGGATTCTACAACATGTCTGCAGCCTATTCAAAACACGTGAGCCAGAGTCACTTTCTAAAGGACCCTGTGAACCATACCATGAAGATAACCATGCCCACTGCTCTACAAAGGGTTTCCACCTTACGTCACAAGAGTGCAGTGAGCACTGCTCTGAGCACAGGATGGCTTGCTGGGGTTCCTTGCCCTCTCCCCTAGAGCAAAGGTGTGGTGAGGCACAGGTGAGAAAATGAGAGGGAAGAAACATGAGAAGATTCCTGTGGCTTGGTTTAGAGGGAGACTGGCTGGAGCCTGCTCTCTGTGTGTGGCGTGGTGGAGGTCTGCTGGGCAGAGGATGATAAAGAGCTGTGCAGTGCCAGGATGTTGACAGGGATCCATCTGCTGGAAACAGGGCAACGTGGGTCTCTGGTCTGGCCTGCTCTGACTGCTTTTGTGTTCTCAGATAATCTGGTGTATATTTGTCCTGAGGACGTTGTAACATCCTCCATGTGTTTCATCTGTCTTGGTTGTGATTCTATTTGACCATGAGCAGGTAGGAAAGGTAATACGGAGGCCTTATGACCTGATAAGACGAGAGAGGGGATACAACTGATACTTGCAGAAGGAATGTCATAACCTAAGTATATTTTAGATCTCAAGACACCTGCACCTGGCAAGTTAGGATGAGCACATAGCCTGAGCTATTATATGTATTGGTAGTGTATAGATGGGTGATATTTGTGATCAAAGTGTGTCTGAGCAGTACAGTCAAAGGAAGAACATAAAATGTATTTGATGCTATAACTGTTTATGGAGGAAGAATAATTATAATTAATTGCATTATAAAATAAAGAAGTAGAAAAGAATAATCATTTATTTTGGAATCAGAATAATAAAAGGAACTTATACAGACAACATATGATCAGTAAAAGAGCTGACTGATTTTTTAAAATAATAATAATAGTAATAGCAACTATATTATGTAAACATAATATAATGATACAGCTAATTCACAGCTGTATGACTGAAATAAAATCTCTTGGTCAATTCATTGAGGTGAAAAATCTTAACAACCAGAGTAAATCCACAGGCTGGATTATGAATTATGAATCTGACAATGAATGAAAGTATTTCCAGTATTAAAAAATATCCAAACCCAGCAATTGCTTTTGTTTGTATATTTATCTTTATTCCTCTTCCCCTGTGCAGGCTGAATATTGCAACATTGAGTGCTCAAGGGTAAAATGAAATCTTTATGCACACAGAAGTGAATTCATTCTTTTTTATTTTGAAGTTGAGATAAAAGCAATGAATTAACCAAGGACAAAGCAAATGGACTTATAAAATGCTTGAGTTTTTACAACAATAGTTTATATCGATTATATAGACAAAAACTTATTTTAAAAGATGCAATTTGAAGGTGATGATTTCTTTCAAAATAAAACCAGGTTGTAGATGAAATCTGTGGGGAATCTGGCAGGGAAATCTCTTTTCTTCAGTATTAAGTATATGAGTTGAGGAGTATAATAAAAATCTTAAATAATGGAGAGGTGGGGATCTTTCCTATGGATTTCAAATGAATTGCTCTGATTCTGCTTTGTAAGTATAATGAGAATACTACCTTTAAGGATTTAATAGTATAAGGAGGTATATGAGATTCCAAATCTTGGAAAAGAAAATCCTTCCTATTATGTATTTCATACAATGCCAACGAACCTTAAAATGATTTATGATGGTAAGGTAATGACACAGATTCATTTAAGGATTTGCAGTGTAGTTTATTTTTCTGAATTTACTCTCTTCATTCTTGGAGTCCTCTTGTTTCCAGAAATAGTTATAAGGAGGTCAAAGTGCTATCTCATCATCTGCTATTCCTCATCATAACTCCCGTAGTCTGAAATGCTTTAAAAGTATCTGGTTAAGACTGGCAAGTCCAGAGTAGGACAGGGAAGTTTGCTAAAAAACCCCCGAAAGGAATGCTTAGGCATATGATGTTGCTTCATTGTTTCTAGGGAAAAGCATTTATTTAGAGATTGAAAGACATGTCATCTCTGAGGATTGGTGTTAGCAGGACTCTCAGAAGTTACCTTATTAGTTTAACTTGAAGTTCTGTTTCAGAAGAAAACCTTGGTAAAACAACACTTTCTTTGATTCCCTGTGTATCGTTCTAGGAATCTACATTCAATATTAAGACCCTTGACACCAAAAGTTTCCTGATGCTTTGATTTCTCTGAAGAGTCTTTCAGTGGATGGTAATGTACACTTCCGGGCATACCTGCAAGCACATATATTTTTTCAGCTTAGAACTCAAGCCTAAACCCTGTAGGGAATCAGTGTAGACGTTTCTTGTGTCCATTCTGTGTATGAAATCCAGTCATGCAAGCACACTTGGAGCATGTCTACTGCAGTGGGCCATGAAAAAGTGCAAGTAAAGAAAGTGATATTTTTTCTCCCTGGCTTTTTTCAAGAAGTATCCTTCTTCTCCATCTTGTGCTATACCAGTTAGAGCAAATAGTGTTCTGGTTGCAGATGGGAGAGACTTGGCTAAACAGTCTCAACACAGTGAACTCACTAGAAAACCATATTTTAGTATGGGGAAAACTCTTGCTTTTTCTTTTGAAGACACATTCATTAAGCTGAAATATGAGCCAGACATAGCAAGTAAAAAAGCAAAGGAAATTATGTCTTAGCATTTCCGGGTTTCGTTGCAATTAATGTATGATGTAAGATACTAAGACTAACTGACTAGAACCATTGTGTTGTTCTTTCTTTATCCCTAGGCTATACAGAGCAGTAAGCCTGACTGCTGGGCAACTGAATAAAATCATGTCTGCTTAAGTTCTGTGAGAAAGAGACTGGATACATAGCTCCAGGAGGAGAGCTTATGTATTCCTGTCCTTCTCCTTCTACAGTTTGGGCCAGGAAGAAATTGATCTGCGGGATATTCCTTGGCTTTTGAGCTTTCTCTTTTTTTCACACAGATTCCCCATATAGAACAAGGCTTCAAAATACTACCAGTGATTCTAAGCCTCTCTGTTAATTTGTTTTCCATGGGATTTTCCAGGATAGTGTAATGGATTTTTGTCTGAATTATTGAAAGAAAAAGTTCAGAAGTACTTGTCGCATATTTAGGCGAGTACTTTGGGGAACATGCACAAACTGTGAAAAACTACTATTTACCATTTTTCTTCAAATAATGCTTTAATTAGTTGCCTACATCTCTGGTACGAAAAATGGCGTGCCAGATTCAGCTAGTGAGAACCAATAATACAGACAAAATTTGGCAGACTGGATGAAAAAGTATTTTTCAAAGGCTGCCTGATTGCAGTCAGATTATGGTTTTTGCTGTAAGATAATTTATAATAAAGATGCAAGATGACAAAGCAGATGTTCAGAATTTTTCAAGGAGTCATTTGTCTAAATTGACCTTTCCTGTGGAAATATCTACAATTATTAGCCAATTCAGCTATCAAAGTCACAACAGGAAAGAAAAACTGTGCCTGTCAATCAGTATGGTTTTGCTGTAGCAAAGATTTCAGACCTGTGAGAGTCCAGATTGTCACATAGTGTTTGAAAATGCACACAGGGCTAAAGAGGACACCAAGCAACTCTCCTGGTTCAGTGTCATAGTAACATAAGTGAAGGATTTCTTTCCTGCATGCTCCAAGACACTCACATCATGAAAACAAACCAGAGAAACCATTGTTTCTTTTGCCTGGGAAGGAAGCCTTACTGGCAAAATCTCTACAGGGGACATCTGAGTACCTTTGACCATAAAATATGCTCAATGACAGCAGTTGCACAGCACCATGAAGCAGGCTATTGTGGTTGATACAGGGAAAGACACCACCGGCTCTCGATTATCTTGCACCGTTCTATACGCAGGTCACAATTTGGGAGCCCTATTCCTTAATCCCTTGCGTATCTTTAGACTATTTCTTATGGCCTGATTTCTTACAGTGCAAACAAGCAAGTGAAAAATCTCAATTGTTGTACAGACATATATGAATATATATATTATATGTAAGTCAAAATAATAAGATATTCCAAAATCAGAAGAGTGTGAATGACTGTGACTGGCAAAAGTGGAGACAGAGGGAATGGGAATAAAAAGGGGAAATTCATTAAGAAAAGTTTATATTTCTGACAACTAACAACTACGGTGAAAAGGATGACAGCTTTTTTTTTCAAAACCTATGACAGCAATTAGAAATAAAGAAAATCCTAAGGGTAAGATGAATAAGGTAAAAACTGTTATAAGTGAGAAGACTCATAACATAAAAACCCTAAAGATATCAGGGAAATATCCATTGCTGATATTGCTAAGGATAATATGAATCAGTTTTTACAATATATTAGACATAAAATGAATCTTAGGATTGATATGAGCAATGTAATAGGTGAAAATGGTAAAATTGTTAGCAGTGATGTAGAAAACACTGAAGTGCTGAATAAATATTCCTTTCTTTACCTGGAAAAATGGGGATAATACACTCATATATAGTACTTTCTCATGCTGTAATAACTGGAAAGAATAAAACAAACTACAAGCCAGTCTTTTAAAATCTACAGGTCCCAATAAGTCCCAATCAAGAGTCTTAAA